>JAHZMY010001100.1:0-27416 GCA_027743915.1 Seira sanloemensis
CATTATCATTTTGTGATTCGTGATCGGTGCATAATCTCCCAATCCATTATTCATTATTTGAAGGCAGTTCGTTTAACGGTTAGTTATACGATATCCGCAACATATAGTTTTCCTCCTTTGAACATTCTAGATTTTGAGACATTCTTTTCGTTAAAAAGCATTTCAATAGCCTGCGCTCCATATTAAACAGAGGAGAAGTATTCTTTTTTATTGATGAATAAACTTGAGCTAGTCATCAAGGGGGAATCAGTAAATTCAAGTCTTCCAAAATACTGAAAACACCAAAAGTCATCAGGACTAAATCATGATGTTTAATTACTTGCGCCTTGTGCCCGATTTCATGAGTATCACCGCTTGGTTATATTGCATGGATTGGAGCAAGATTTTTATACGATTTAACTGGCTATACGTAAAGGTAGATCGTATGCAGTGCAATAAGTCTTGGGGGTATTCAAGATGAAGATTATTGGATAATATTCTTAAATATTTCGCAAATGGCGAAGCAAAATTTTCTTTAGAATTAATTACTGGTGGTGCGTCCAGCAACTAATCGGAAGTTTGAAGATCCTCTATATTTCTAGTTATATAATTTGTTGTTCACATTCCATTACGAGATTTTTGTTCTCACAAGGTTCCCCCTTGCATTCCCACCTCAGAAATGCTTGTTTAACCAATCAAATTCGTAAAACAAAAGGGCATGGCTAGGGCATTGAATATGAATGGCTAGAATATGAGATCGTATGACTTGCTGACGTATTTTAGTTGGACAAACAAAATGAGAATTTGTTGCTAGATGGACTTATCATGTAGATCAATAGCTCCTTATATAAGAAGCTCATTTCCACTCTTTGGGGAGGAACATTTGTCTTGTGAAGTTATTGTTACGTCAGAAAGTGGTTGGTTATCTAACCTGGAAAATTGAAGACATGTGGTGAATCGTAATGTAAGGGGCTAACATTAATGATTTAGGGAAAATGCTCCCAGATTAAAGTCCAAAGCGTGAGAAATGAGATAATGAACCCTCCTTTTGTAACCTTCAAACAAAGTTCGAAAGTGTTACCTAATCTCGAAACCCGCTTTTCGGACAAAGACACAACTAGTAGTAGAAACACATTTTAATGAACTTTCTAAACCTTTCATATATTTGCTTTATTGTCACTTTGAAACACACACATAGACACCATTAAAGTATATTTTAATTGCTAGTTAAATGCGCACTTGTTTGATATTCCGATTTTAAAAGTGTAATAAGTCTAAAAGACATAATATTCCATTTAACCTTGTCGTATAACTAAACCAATGACTATATAGTATCTCTTATCACGACTTTAAAACAAAGGATAACTACATATAAAAAGAGACAAAATTAAAAGAAAATGAAGGTTTATAGACATGCACACATGTAAATACATACCTAGTAGATATATTACCTACCTACCATAGATTTGTCGGACTAGTGTTCTCAGGTTGCCCCTGTTGACTAGAAAGGGTTGATTTTGACTAACGCTTATCTTTCATATTGTGGACTCTAGGACACAATTCTCCTTTATCTTAAAATATATTCTCCTTAAAATAATTACTATTTGATTAGATACTACACATTTGAAATCTACTCAAAATCATGTAAAAAGTGTCATACCAAAAAAGCCATGTTGTTTGCCTGTTGCTCATTCTGTTACAACGGAATCTCTTCATTGATAACCTAGAAATGTAATGAGAATTTCATTTTAAATCATGCATCCATCAAAACAAAAAATCTGAGTCCTCCAAAATGTTAGTACTACGTAAAGATTTTTACTTTTGCTTAAAGTTCAAGAGTAAAAGATGAAATATTTCTAATTCAAATACAAGGCAATAAATAACACCAAAACTAAACAGCCTACTTTCAACAGTCGCTTGCGGAAACCTTCGTCCGACAGCCAGTTTGGTCGTCCTGGGTGCTTTTTAAACGCCCGGCGAACAATCACCTCCAAGTCATCATTGGTCAAGATGGTGATTGGGTCCAAATGATTTTGCCAAATTAGAAGACCCAAGTACTCAATATAATGGGCCCTACAAAGAAACATTTCATTTTTACTGCAAATTCCAAAATACATTGGTAGTTGTTATTTCAGCTACATACATTTACATATCTACCATTTTCACTAAGATTGTCAAGAGCAAGTGCATTTTAGCATTGCCGCAAACCTGATATTATGCACAAGTAAAAAAATTCCACTTACTTGCAAACTGTGGCATAGCCAGCAGGAGCCTCTTTTCCGCAAACATCGTCGACGAACCCATCGCTCGTCTCCTTTTGAATGGGCACTTGACAAACCCTTTCCGTCTTTGCATTCCCATTTGAATCGGTCCCAGACCTTTCTGTCACTTCGGTTCCAGAATTTTCCTTGAAGTAAGGAATTGCATTCTCCTACGGAATACGAACCAAAAAAATTCACAGATCAATAACTTTATTTTACTGAAATTGATATTTGATGTCTCAATTAATTTCAACTGAAACTGCAAAAAATATTTGGAAATAAACATGCTTTCATTTTCTAGCATAATCTTGTAGGATTGAAAAGAGCTCCAGTAAAATGTTCAAGACGCAGTATGTTCCTCGTGACTCCTTCATGTCCTTTCATCCTCAAATGAACTTGAGTAAACAGATCGATATCTCGTCTCGAACCTTTCCATTTTGTAATATTCCAAACATCTAAGCCTCTAATCATATTCCAAACATCGTCTTCAAACAAACTTCCAGTCTGAATTACCTCCAGCAACTTTGCCAACACGTCGGGCTCCTTGTCCCTCAAATAAAATAAGCAATTCCTCGGGTGGTGCGCGTGTAGTCCCAACTTGTCACAAATTGGGAATTTCGCCTCGCACTTATCACCCATTCGGAATGGAGCGGCACATCCTGAGCAGAACTCGTGGTGGCACTGCGTGCACGTCAAGTGCATACAACCACCCCGTGCCAAAGAGAAGCGGAAGTGACATCGAGGACACTCGATATGGTTTGCATTGAGATACTCAATTATTGACTTGGGTGCCGTGTCACATAGTTTGACTGATGCAACGTCGTCTCTATGATCGTGATTTATTTTATCCCACTGAAAAGAAACATAATTTATGTAGTATTTTTCCATCAGGTCATTTCATTCACATTTCACACGAGTTGCATTTTTCATTGGCTTGGGTTTTATACCGGCTCAAGACACACTGCACATGTCACCGCTCTACAATCCGGGCAGACGAGTCTGGTTTGAAGTGGTTCTGTGATGAAACCTGACGAGCACTGCAGAGAAGAAAGAAAAGTGTTTTGCATCCATTCTCATCTAAATGTCATTAATAACTTGGTCAGCATGACTATGTATTCTTGTCTCAGCGTGTGCGTTTTTAAGTTTTCATTTAAGTTTTTTTTGTGTCTGTGGCGGCTCGCGATGGAGGACGCATACCTTCGAGCACCATTTGAAATTCGGTGTTTTGGCAAGCGTCCAGTCCCTCAGTTTCCTTTGGAACATTTCATGGTGCTTGCTGTCAAGTAGGTTTTTGAGGAGAATGTCTAAATGATTGAAGTACTCGGTCGCTAGCTCTGCGTCATCCGCAAGTGTCGACGGCTCAGCGCAGAAAGGGCATGTTGCGTCCAAGATCGTCTTATCCCGTACTTGAACTGTGAAATAGTCGCGAGCACAGTTGCGACAGCAGAGATGAGTACAGCGCAGCATAGAGACCATCTGTAAATAGCAAAGACTTATTATGTAAACCTTGTTGCAAAGACAAACTTTTGGTTTTCATGTTAAAGCATGCAAACGCTAAAAATAGAATTGACATAGTTCACATTTGGACTGTGCATATCATTATACTAGAGAAAGTGAGTTGAACTGCAATTCATTTGTAAAGAATAGGCTTACTTCTTTTGCGTTAAACTTTCCAGTGCACAGATCACATTCCTGCTGTAGAAAGCTCAGGGCGGCATTCAAATTGCTGCATTCCTTTGCGGCAGAGAGGGCGTCCTCTTCAGAGAAATTCATTTCGATGAGTTGTAACGCGACTTCTGCTTGTGAGATATTGTCTGTCTTTCCTTCTTTGATCAGTCTCTGAGCCGGGGTCTAATTCAAAAGAAAAAATAAATATGTAAATTCTTGAATCCTTTTGCATTTCGGGGTAATGTGAGACATGATAAAAAAATTGTGCGAGTAAATACATCTTCAACTTCTTCCTCAATCTTCTCTTCAGTCTTTCCTTGGTTTGATAATGCATCATCGGTTAGAATGACAACAGCTCCACTGTTTGCATTATTCACATTCTGATTTCTTATAGCTTTGGCGGTCGCATTCATCGCATCAGTTCCGGGAATGATGATTTTATCGGTATCGCTTGGTGTGATTGAGACCGTCACTCCAGCACTGATCTCCATGTTGGCGTAGATTTCACCGTCAAAGGCTTCTTCGTTGTCATCCTCACCGCCCATCCCATTCCCATTCTCTTGATCTTCCTGACCTATTTCCACTTCTTCGTAATCTGAAAGCCTGCTGGCGGCTGTGGTGGCCCTTTCCAGCTCCTCGTCGTCATTCTCCTCTGCATTTCTTGAGACATCAGTTTCCCTTTCATCTTGTTCTCTCTTGCCGGATGAAGATGGTAATGGGGACACGGACGGCTCTTTTTCTGAGCCTAATTGTAACTCAGCACGAGTCTCTGGAGACTTGTGACGTCCAACTTTCTGCTTCTTCTTTGCTGCAAGCCTTTGATACTTGGCTACCTTCTTGTTGACATTCTCTTCGATTCCTGGTGGGAGTTCGATTGGCTCGTACGACCCATCTGCATATTTTTTTTACAATTTTCATATCACACACACTTGAAATAACTACAGATATAGCGCATCAATAGATATGTGTATATTATCTCCTTTCACCTTCACTATGATCATGAGATGCCTTCCTACCCGACTTTTTTCCAGTGGCCGCTGCCAACTGTTGCTGAATCTCTGATGCGATATTCTCTTTGATCTTGTGTGCAAACTGTTCCATTTCCGTAAATGTCGAGGTGAGTGTCGTAAGCAGTTGCTCGATCTCCCCTTTAGAAATGCCCTTGTCATTCTCGCTTGATTCGTCTTGAGTGCCCTTTTCTTTGTCTTCGGCGGTGTCAGTTGACATGTCATCCTCATGGTTGTCTTCGATCTCCACTCTGGGAGAAACTGTGGAGGAGTTGGAGGCTTGAACTGGAAGGATTTCATAATTTTGTATGAACTCACTGATATGTGCCTCTGTATCATCAATTTCTATTTCAAGGACATCCTCGTCATCCTCATCCTCCAAAGTAGGCTCTCCAACAACATTATTTCTATCATTGCTATTGTCATGTTCCGTCTTTGTACTTGTCTCTACCTCTACTAGTTCAGTGTGACTTGGTGGAGGAAGCGGCGGAGGAGAGTTAGCTGTGCTCGCTGATTCAGATACGGCGTCAACAAAACTTTCATCTGGTTTCCCATTTCCCCGTGATATTCATCATCATGATTCATGATGATTTTAAATTGTGCAGAAGAGAAAGGCAAAAGGATGAAAGATGTGCGAAATAGGAAAAGTAGGTCAAAGAAGGAGAAATCGCCAAATGAAGAGCATAATTGGAGAAAGAGAAAGAAAGAAACAAAAGAAGAGAAACAACAATTAGTATACTAAATTAAGAAAAATAAACTTAAAATCTATTCTAAAACTAACTACTTATATATGCTAACATTTTAAAAGTTAATGCTGGTAAATAGTGCTGCAGAATTTTGTGTGCAATTGAAATAGGTAGTAAAAAGACAATTCGGAGAAAAAATGTACACAAGTCGGTATATAGCGTCACCAAATGATTTATGCAATCAAGCCACAATTAATTCAATGTCAGATTATCGATGAAATTTGAGAAAAAACGAGTAGAAAGTAAATTGAATCATATAATTCATGGCATTTATATTTTTCTTACCCTCTCCATCGCTCTTGACTAGGTGTGCACTAGCCGACACTTGACCTTCGGGTTCCGATTCATGATGCGGACCTTGAGTTTCCTCTGGTGAATCTGGGTCAAGTTGCTTTCCATCTTCAGAATCTCCTGGATTTGACACCGGTGGTACATTTTCTCCATCAAACTCTTGTTCAATTTTATCCAACGGAAGCAGAGGTTTTACTTTAGTTTCTTGCTGCTCCATTTGATTCTGAGTTCCAAGCGATGTTTTTCTCCCTTTAATTTTGCCTTCCTTTGCCCCACTACTACCAGGTAAGCTTGCAGACCGCTCTGCGGGAGCCCGAATTGGCCCTTCAGATACCGATGTGGATGATGACACTCCTCCAGACTTGGCCGATTTCTCACCCTCGTCGTGAGAAACAGGATCTGCACTGTCATTGTCCGTGTCAGTTGTCGGAGCTCCCCAAATGCGCATTAGGAAGGGCTTCAACTGCGCCTTGGAGAGCTCCACGTAGGCGGCTTCCAGATTTCCGTGGTTTGCCGTTAATGCGGTCAAAATATCATCGCGAAGAAAGGTGCCACGTGATTGCAGCTCATGAAACTACATGCATCGTGTATATGTATTTTATAAAAAAAAAACTCATTTCCAATATGTCTGCTATTAAAGACCCAAAGTGTCCGCAGTGTACCTTTTTGCGACGTTGATCAACGCTGTCTGTAACGGCTGCCCATACATTTCCTCGATTTGATCGGATGGAATCTCTCGCTTCCTCCATGGATATGGTGCCTACATCATTGTTTTCGCTTCCTTTCTCTCGGCCATACTTTGTTGCCAGACTTTGTACGGTTTCAATCATGCTAGACCAATTTTCCTGCATAAGCAATATAGTTTTAGCAGCTTCTAGATTGAAAGACTCGGTAGGAACTAAGCATTGATTTACATCCGCTACAGCTTCTTTGAATTTGAATAGTATTCGATCAATACGCACCTGCAACCATTTAATTGGGTTACGATCCCCACACATGCGGATTCCAACTTGCACATCCTCCGGACTAAAGTTGTAGTCTTCAGCGTCCTGCAATATAAATCGCAGGTTCAGTCACATTAATCATTGAACAACAGCAAGTCAAAGTGAGCAACTAAAAAAACATTGTATACTTTAAGCATCCGCGTAAGCTCAAAATCATGAGATCTCATTGAATCTCGTTTCCTCCTCGCCATGAGATCATCCACAGACGCGAAAAAGTCGGCGGAAGAAGGCATCGGATACTTCGAGTCCCAGGCGGGTGGAGGGTATCTTCGGAAATCCTCATACCAACCGCCTCTGCTACTTGCTCCTCCATACCTCCCCATACCCGGGGAGGAAGAAGGCATCGGATACTTCGAGTCCCAGGCGGGTGGAGGGTATCTTCGGAAATCCTCATACCAACCGCCTCTGCTACTTGCTCCTCCATACCTCCCCATACCTGGGGGAGGGCTGCTATCCCTCGAAGGAGGGCCAGACAGTGGCAAGCTCTTTAAAATAAAAAGCTCACCTGCATGGAAAAGCTCGATACAAAAAACACAAAATATCATTTTTAAAAATTCTCACTCTTGTATCACTGGCTAGCGATTGCCGACTGGAGGACCTGTACAAGTGTCTTCCTTCCACGGGATCTGCCCAAGGATCTCCCGGGTATGTGAGTTGAGATGCTCAAACTTCTCTTCAACTTCTGATGGTATTGTTCTCGATTCTTAGCCTTCCTCGCGTACCTCATTGCCTTCTCGGACATTTCAACGGGACGTGGTGGCTCGTACTCATCAGATCTCAAGGAGTTCCTGGAAGACGACTTATTTCCAGTTGCACTCGTCCCTACAGATGAATCTCCTGCCAATGTCGTTCCTGCATCTTCTTGAGTCTGTTGGTGAAAGTTATGGACTAATTTCATTTTCTCGGAACAACAACTACAAAGTTTGTGTTTACATTATGCAATGTATCCTTGAAAACTTTTATGTATTGCACTTTTATGACTGCTATGAAACTGCTACTTTTATGAAACTTTTATGATGCATTTTTTACTTGAGTTGAAATGCTCTGAGGCGGCGGAGACGTTCCCACAGAACTTTTCTTTCCTTTCTTTGGCAAAACTTTTCCATCCTTTTTATTGTCTTTGCCTTCCATTTCCTTTCCGCATTGGAAAGAAGATGAAGAACCTGTCTCACTCTCTCCGGTTGTTCCAGTGCCCGTGCTCTGCTTTTCTTTGCCTCCGACTTGCATACCAGTTCCTACCGATACACTTGATTTCCGTAATTTCTTTGAGGATGTAAGAGCAATGGTGGGGGAAACTGAGACGATGACAGGGCCCATGTCTTCTGAACTTTCTCTGTCATCCTCTTTAGAGCTTTGAGTCTTTGGGGTTTGAGTTTCTCCAGCTGAATTCAAATTAGCATCTTCCTCTGCCGTAGTGTAGCCACTTGCCTCTGTGCTCTGCTTCTTGGGTGGGGTCGGTGGTGAACTAGACCCTTTTGTACTTGTCGAAATGATTTCCATACTGTTTGGGGGTGACGTGCCCACCCCTGTAGAAGTTTTGGATTTTGACGATCGTTTAATTTCTGAAAAATTGAATTCAATTATGTACTGCTCTGCTTTGAGATGCAAAACTGACGCAGAAAGCAATCATGAAAATGACAAATAACAGTCCAAACTATTGCGGTCTTCTCTTTTTGAAAAAACTTGTCTTTATTTTCATTTTCCGATAAAAATCATAAAAGTTTAAATTGTTTCAACTGGGTACATCACAGAGGCATTTGGATTTAGAGTGAAATACACATGAACAAAAACCGTTGTTAATCTCATCAAATCCATTATTTTGCATCAAATCTCAGCAAAAAAAACTTGGAAGAACCGAATAAAAAGGACTGTTATTTTTTACTGAAAAAGTAATAAAAAAGATGTGATTTGTTGGACCTTCCTCTCTGGCACTTTATACATATTAAGCTCTCATTAGCGGCAAATTAAATCATGTATTTTTTTCTTGTTTTAGCTGTGCATGTGTAAATCAAAGTAAAAAATTAACACGATTACCAATTTTCGGGCTGATTGCCAAAGTTTGAATGGGAACACTGCCGTAGACGTCTTCATTGCTGTCAACGAGCCTCTTGGCGGCAGCATTTGAGCCTCGATTTCCTTTCATTAGTTTCCTGGTGGTCATGGCAGAAGCACCTGCACTCCCTTTCTTTCCAGCAACACCCTTTCCAATCGCTGGTGCGGAAGACGCGGCCCTTGCAGAAAATTTTGAAGGACCCGCAGTTGATTTTGACGTCAACGACTCCATTCTCTTCATCATCCGCATCATCCTCATCACTTTTACTCTGCTCAATTTCCTCATCGTCTTCTTCTTCCTCCTCCTCCTCCTCTTCGTCATCGTCGTCATCTCCCTTCTGCTTCTCTTGGTCGTCCTCATCCTCAACTTCCTCGTCATTTTGAACTTCCTCCTCTTCCTCGTCATCAGACTCATCTGGGACTACAACCGCCTTCTGCTTACTTTTGCCCTTCTTTGATGCCGAGGCNGTCGTCCTCATCCTCAACTTCCTCGTCATTTTGAACTTCCTCCTCTTCCTCGTCATCAGACTCATCTGGGACTACAACCGCCTTCTGCTTACTTTTGCCCTTCTTTGATGCCGAGGCTGATGCAACCGCTACCTTTAATCCTGGTGGGACTGCACCGGCCTTCAAAGTCCCACTTCTCCCAGTCTTCAGTGAACTCTTTGAAGGTGCTTTTATCCGCTCCTTTTCCACCTTTGAGACAAGATTCATTTTCGGCTGCTGCTTCTCCCCACGAGATATGCTTAACTTGGATTTCAAGACAGGCACTTCTTCCCCAGTCGTGGCGGACGACTCTCTACTACTTTCTCGGCGCTTTGAAGGGACTCCAATGGAGCCGGAGATGACTTTTTGCTGCATCTGTTGTTGTTCCATTTCCTTTGCCTTAGCTTTCGCCTTGGCCTTTGCAGCGGCAGAGTTACTTGCACGACGACTCCCCTTCATCACCTTGTAGCCTTCGCCAGGAGTTTTGCAACAGATTGTGCACACTTTTGTGCTTTTCGGATTGATGAATGTGCAGTGCTCGCATTCCCAAGGTCCTTCAGGATTCTCGGTGAGCTCAGGAGTGGACACCCACGAGATATGCTTAACTTGGATTTCAAGACAGGCACTTCTTCCCCAGTCGTGGCGGATGACTCTCTGCTACTTTCTCGGCGCTTTGAAGGGACTCCAGTGGAGCCGGAGATGACTTGTTGCTGCAGCTGTTGTTGTTCCATTTCCTTTGCCTTAGCTTTCGCCTTGGCCTTTGCTGCGGCAGAGTTACTTGCACGGCGACTCCCCTTCATCACCTTGTAGCCTTCTCCGGGAGTTTTGCAACAGATTGTGCACACTTTTGTGCTTTTCGGATTGATGAATGTGCAGTGCTCGCATTCCCAAGGTCCTTCAGGATTCTCGGTGAGCTCAGGAGTGGACTCGGAAGACTCGGTGTGTTGCTGCTTCTCTGCAGAAAAGTAAGAGTCGTCTGGAGATTGATCGGAAGGAGGTTTAGCAGGTGGCTTTGATCGACCTGTCAATGATGTTAAGGAGGGAGCAGGAGTCGACGTGGATGAAGATGATGGTTGAACACGGACAAAGCTGCTGGGGGTGCCGGATCTCCGATTCTGGGTCAAGTCGAGTCCACGCTCCAGCCTTCTTGTGAGCTCCGGTTCGACGCTCATATGCCTCCCAGCCTTCTTCCGAAAGCTGCCTTGCGGTGTCACTGGATTTGAGAGGGGCACCGCCCGTTGAGACATGTGAAGTGGTTGTTGTTGTTGCTGCTGCTGCTGCATTAGATTGACCTCGGAGCCACGGCGATGATGACCTGCCATCATCTCCATTTCCATCTGAGTCATTGGTGGCCCAAAGCCCATTGGACCCCAGCCGAAGAAAGCGGCCTGGTTCGGATTTGCTGAAGGGTTCATTGATGGACCCATGCTTTGGGTGGACGGGGTTCTGTGCATTGTCCCTGTGGGTGCTGGATATCCCATCATCATGGCTTGCTGGAAGTCAAAGGGATACCCGGGCATTGGATAGTTCCATGGTGGCATTCCAAACGCTTGCTGTTGAGCCACGGCTGCCATCCTATCAAGGTCAAAGGCGGATTGGCTGGATTGAACGGAAAGTTGAGTTTGTGAGGGAAACTGACGCGGAGGGAGAGGAGGTGGTGGACGCTCGGGTGCATCTTGGCTTTGGTTTTGCTGCTGCGGCATGGGTTGTCGTTGATTTCGACCAGGACGGTGCAGAGTGGCAAAGTGTGAGGCGTCTTGGGACGTCGAAGGGAATCGTCCAAGGGCGGTGCTGGAGATACTGTGAGCGCGGTTCCTTGCAAAAATTTCATCTTCGTCTTCCTCCCAGTCTGGATATCCGCTGTCCCTTGATCCCTATATTAAAATTATTGACTTTCAAGTAGCAAGTTCTTACGTTTACAATGAAAGTCAGGGAAATAATTTATCATAATTATTAGTACGTACATGCCCACTTAAATTGGCCACGCTCATGCTATGCATCCGTGCATTGTGCATCTCAAATGCTGAGCCTGGCATTCGTCCCCTGGGTTCCATAAAGCTCTGTTGCGGAAAGCCTCCTGGTTGGGGCGAACTGAGCCTCCTTTCTCCTACAGTTGGTCTTAATGTAGGGGTCATTGATCTTCCAAGATCTGAAAAATCAAAGAATATGTCGTGGGTTTAGCCTTTTAACATATGCTCTTTTGTTTCACATAAAGTGTAAGTTGGTTACCAGCTGGCTTTGGTGGTAAAGGTGGTGGTGGTTTTGGCGTGGGTGGCAAAGGTCTCTGAGCCATTCCTCCCATGAATCGTTTCAGAGTTCCGACCGGATCAAAGAACGATTTGATTCCAGTTGTGGGCGATCCAGCCGCTGACCTCATTCCAAATCGGCCCTTTCTTCTTGGTGGCGGCTGTGGCATCGTTGGTACCCCTGCACTGGCTGGAAACTGAGGTGGATGCTGAGGTGGCAAAGGAGGAAGCTGAGCTTGAACCATTCCCATTTCTTGAGGTATCGGAGTCTTGGGCGGAAGTGGAGGACGATTGTCCAATGGCTCCAGTATCTGGAGATTTCATTTAAAAAGCATGGCGTGGATTAAAAAGTGCTTGCAGAGAAATAAGCTGGTTTAGTCAAGTTTATTTGTACCATGAAAGGCAACGAGCATAATACCTTACGGCTATGATGCTGTCGCTTAGGATGTCTGTGATACATGTCATTGCACGACCCACAAAATATTTGGTTATTGCACATTTCACACGAGACGGCTGGGTTGGGATTTCCACATAATGAACAAGTTCGCCTGGAGCCTGGCTTCTTCATCGCGTTTTTGGGCAGATGGTCAATCTCTTCGTAATCAGATTCGACAGGTGGAGGCTCTGCCGGTAATGGAGGTGGAGGGGGACTTGGGGCGCCAACACGAGACTGAGTTACCTGTTCCATAACATAATTAACCTTTATAAGTCTATATAAAAATCTCTTAGTTATATTGCAAAAAAATATTTTTTTTACCAAAGAAGCAGAGAACCAAGCAGGCATGGACCGGCCACCAACTTGTATTCGGTTCTGAAGCATAGGATTCTGTCGCATTCTTAACTTTTCGTATTCCTACAAAAGTCGATAAAATTTAGCTTTTATGGCCACTTTCTCCAAAGCAGTTTTATTCCAACCATTCTCCAATCTAATACAAGCCTACATCATCCATGCACTAAATTGCAAAGGCTACAAAACTAATTTTTATATGAAACTGCCATTACATTGAACATTTTAAATGACGCGAAGAGACAGTCATACAATCAAATTCAATTTCTTAACAAAAGGTCCTTCTTGTGGGAAATCCAGCTGAAAGTTTTAATGGCAGCGGCAGTGTATGATTGAATAGTAATACAGGGTTAAGTAATACTGCTGTCGGTACACTCACAAATTTAAATCACTTGTTTGAAGCCGAGCAAAAATTTCAAATATGACGTTTTTAATCTCGAACCAGAGCTCAAAAATTCTATCACTTTTAATCACATCATAAAGCTACAAGAAGCCTTTCCAAAAGTAAATTAATTATGTACCTATCCATACTAGGTGGATTGTGCACAACTAGCCTATGCGGTTCAGTGATAATCAGTACCAAGTTTAACCTAAGTTACAAGCTATGGGGTAATAAAATCGTGGGATTTAAATGGGAAAATGTGTCTTGTGAAACAATTGTTCTCACCAGTACCGTTATCTATCTAAACTAGGATTAAAAGGACTGCTATCTCGAAAATTGTCGTTGTCCTCTGCGGCCCACGCTCTCCTGCAAGTAGTAAAGTGCGTATTGGCTCCGGTCTCCGAAAAAAAATCCGAGTCGGGTTCTACAAACTATGTATGCAGCATTGTACTATCACTGTGAGCACAATGCACTAATTATTTTTGCTGTCAACCGCTCCTTGAAAATCTTTTTGTCCTGACTCCTCTTTACGAAAATAAGTCGGAGAGAAAAGGGTATGTGTGAGGAGAAATCTATTTTGATTTTACTATCCAAAACTAGCAGAGCGTTTATGTATGCCACCTCATCACGGCGTCGTCGCCTTTTCTCGTCGTGTCCCAGTGATTGTGATGATGATGTGGAATAACAAATGGAGCCTTGTTTGTACCCCTACAAAAACCACGGGTTTCGTCTTATTTCATCCGGTTCCGTTTCGAACATCTAAGTCATATCAATTCTTGTGCCCGAACCGCATTCGCAGTAAATAAAGCAAAAGCGTTACTCTCTCGCGAAATGAATGTGAGCGAATGCCAAGGAGAAAAGCATCTCGGCTTTTTTTTGTGCATACATCCCTACATTACGTACTATTATCCTTGAGTAAAATATCCTGTGGGGAAACCATTGCGGATGCTCGGAAATAGGGATTGTGAGACAAGTTATCCCGTCAGGCATTTCACAAGCCCACATTGCCAAAAAAAAAGAAACTTTCGAACAGATTGGGAGTGAGAGCCACAACGGGTGCAAATGCTGCTACTCTACTACTTCTTTTTCGTAAATTAGTTTGGGGAGCAGAGAACCATTGCCAAAATGTCAGATTGTCTGTATTTTTGTTTTGGATGGCGAGAGCTAAGATCAGATAGGTACACATTACCTGAACGCTTTTAAAAACGACGATGGGGATGGGGGCAATAGACGATCGCCCAATTTTTTCACAAAGGGAAATAGTGTAGCATTCTTGTTATATCCTCTGTTGTCAAAGAGCCTCTTGATTTACCAGAAGCGGAAACTAGAGAGCATAAAGAGACAATGTTAAATGGTTTGTAAATTTTACGTCCCTGAAACTGATAAAAAGAATGGAGTTTTTAAAGTTTACGACGATATGCCATTCAATGTTTACATATATTTATGCATTTTGAAACAAGTCCGCTGATCCGTGTGGTAGCAGACAAAAAAAGTGCAATGGATTTATCAGACAAGTCGAAGTCGTTCATTGCACTTTTCTTGTATGCCAATGTTATTAAAACTTAAACTTTTGGAAGCACCACAAAATTCAATTAAAGACTCATCTGAAAATGCATAACTGCTGGAGTACGGCTCTTCGTCTTTCCTAAATCCTCCGGAAGGATTCCTGAATGACATCCGGATGTTATAATTGTTTGTTAAAGTAGGGATGTAATGTAAGTTGGGCGTTGACAGCTTCATCTCATCCTCAAGACAAACTTACATTTTAGACTTTAAATCTTTGTCTTTTGGTTTACCCCGCAGATCGAATTATATGTTCATGTGCCATGCTTGCATTTTGGGGAAATGACTATGAAACTCGCATTAAGTAAAAGTGAGATTGTGTAATACAGGCTCATTCTATAAATCCGTTTTGAGGAAAGAGGAAAAGCGTGTTACAGGGGAAAACGTATAAAGCTAATTTAAATAAGCAAATGCATTCCTCGTGTCACTGTTTATTTAAAACTTCTCTAAGAAATAAACTGGAAATGTGTGCATACAAATAACTGCTTTTGGCATTTCTACAAAAACATACAAGAATGAGATTACAATTTTATGAATACTTGCATGATTAGCATCTCAATGAAATATGATAAACTTTCACGAGGGAAATACGGACGTCATTATATGGCAGTTACTATTTTTCGAGGTAATAATGTGACCTATCATAAGCTTCAAATGCGCAAAAACAGTAAAATATCTCTTTTTTCATCACTTCCCAAGTAGAAATGAGTGGATTGGACAAAGTCAGACCCATACGAGCATGGGCACGGAAGGAAGCAACGTTTTGAATATTTTCCGTACGAGAAAGAGCCACACATGGGAACCTTTAAAAAAATTGCAGACGCACTACACGGTCCACATGAGAGGAGTAAAAAAGATGAAAAGTTTCTTATCACAAAAGTCATACGGCAGGCTTTATTTATAAAAAAAAGTTTGAAATATAAAAGTTCACTCCTACATGTTTCATTGATGGAGTGGATGTAAGCTTAACTACTAATCTGAGGTCTAAAAATACACCATGAGCGTATCCAAACTCCACATTTGGTTGAGGACATGCAAAACCATGTGAATTTATGTTTACACAATATTTAAAAAAGTAAATTGTTCATTCGTCGACCGTCTTTTGACATTTTTATAGTAAAAAGTGAAAAGAGAGAAAAATCGCAATTTGCTGGTATAACTATTCCTGAACTTTAATCTTGTGGTGGGAATGGCCCAAATCTATCTGGCCTTTTCTTTGTACTCGCCTCCGAATCTTTTTTCACGTAAATGGGATACTGGCAGATCACTCTGTGTTCATCATATCTACAATCATCCCACGAAAACTGAAGCTCCGGCTCTGTTGGCGTCTGTTCACAAGGATTCGTTGGCCCACTTGTATAAGGCTGACAGTTTCTGCCCACTGACATACAGTTGCTCCATGGATACGGGATGGGGTCGTAGCCTCCGGGTGGATATTGGCCACCAACAAAGTCAATGTTGACGTTGTACTGAGACATGTCAATTGGCGTTCCAGAGAGCCACGTAGGACCTCTGTAGCGTCCAAGACGTATGCCACCTATCCAGCAGGAATATGACGTGGGGTAATGGTCCTTGAACCAACTGTCGATGATGCCGTATTCACAAGCGGTGACTACGGTGGCGATGCTTAATCCAAAGCGCTCACAATGGTTGAATGCACTTAGAAAAAAGTCGCCAGTCTATTTTAAGATAAAGAACTAAAAAATTGCTTTCGCTCCAGGATATGCATGAAATATTTCTGAAAGTAATTTAGATTTAGTATCGCTTACGTAATTAAAAGTGCTGAGGTAGTAGATTTTATCCCAAGTCCAGCCCATGAATAGCAAAGGCAGACCGTTGTCGCCGACTATAACAAGAAAATGAATTGTAAAAGAAATGAGCGAGCACCATGCATTTACCAGTGCTTTTACGAGATTGACAACTTCCGGTTGATCTATTTTTATGAAAAGTTTTGAAATTGAGATGATTAAACTCTTACCAGCTTCATCTGTGGGATCTGTTTCGTACTCTCTGCAATAGGAATAGTCGACATAAGACGCATTCGCAAAGGATAAAACTACACACAGCGCTATTAAAATTGTTTCTGTTGGAACTTTAGTCATATTGTGCTGACTAAAAAGCGCTCCGAATAGCATTTTTAAACAGGTATTTTTGTAAGTATTTTAAAAACTTGTAAAAATATGCAAAGACGTTCTTGATGAAGCAACGTTGACAAACTGAATGGAGAAGCTAGCTTACAAATAGTTTTCGTCCAGAATTGGGCAGCAGAACAATTTAAAAATAAATTCTGAGAAACGTATGGTCCATTCATTTTTATTTTTTAAGGAAGAAACATAATAGGATTTAGAATATGAACATTAGGTTACACTTTTCGGCTATAATTTTGAAAGGTGTACACGTACACGTACGAAACCCATGATCATAGTACCACGTTGACAAAGGTTTTGTTAAAAACTCAAAAGGTTAAAAAGGGAGGTTTTTATCAGTACGTATTTATATCTTTTTTGTTTTTTAACCCTTAAAGAGTCAAAAAATCATACATCTACCTTGTTCATATTCAATGATAAATGTAAATGAAAGCAAAACGAATTTCAGGGTGTATTCATTGGAACATTTTGCTGGTATGTAATAACTGTACTTAAAGGATGAATTTGTATATAATTATTGTTTCTGCATGGAATGAAACTAGCCATCAAATCAATGAATAAGCTTTCAGCAAACGTTTTGACCATAATAGTTTAATATGCACAAAAATGTTCAATGATGAAAAAGCTCAAGCAGGAGTAAGTTCATGAGACATACATTTTTACAACATTCCTGCAAAGTACGCATTTGATATTACAGTGGAAAAGTTTTTAAGTTAAGCCGGATTAGTGGGAAAGATGGAATTAAGACAAAAGGGTCGCCTGCGATATTATGCCAGAGTGTCTTTCAGCTTCTCGCATCAAAAAGACGCAATATTTCGCAGTACATATCTATGTACGTATGTCACTATAAAAATTACAAATCTCTATTCTGTCAAAAAATAGCTAAAAATGGGCTACAAAAAATTGATAATTTTAATTTGCACTTTGCTGGTTACCACCATCCTCGTGGAAAAGCCGTTTGGCGCTGAGTTCTTGAAGTTTGGGGCAATTTCTGGACATGTAAAATAAAATAAATTTTAAAGTAAAAATGATGGTTTGCAAAAAAATATTGGCTGATAATTTTATATTTAGGAAGACTCGTGCGAATGTACAACAAAACAGACTCCAGTCTGTGCGTCAAACAGTTTGACGTATTCAAACAATTGCACACTTGCATGTGTCAGGAGGCGGCAACCGAGTAAGAATTTTTGGAGCAGCTTTCCTTATTGTTTCTTTTTGTTCAATGAAATTTAAATTCAACAATTGGTTCCTAACTCAATCCAGGTTTACGAGCTGTTTGTAATGGCCCCTGTCCTTGCTCTGTCAAAGTTAATGTGACATCACCCGCTGGAAACGTAAAATTCCCTACAGGAAGTCAAGTCATTGAGGTATTGTTTGATTTATGTCATTTAAAAATTGCTGTTTTTTAGTAAAAATTCAGAAATCGCATAAATTATGAATTACGCTTTTTTGCCATAAAGGATGAAGAGCTGTGTGCCTGCCCAAGGGCAGAAATTTGGTCTCCCGTATGCGGATCCGACGGGGAAACGTACCCAAATATGTGCGAGTTCAAATGTGCGAAGAGGTCAGATCCAAGTAAGTGCTGAAACATTAGAATTAGTTCATGAATCTAAAAAATTCTGGCTCTATACAAAATTATTAATGTATCGCTTTTGCTATATTTCAGCCTTGATATGCTTATGCAATGGTGAATGCCCTTGCCGAGAGTTTCCTGACGAACCTTGTGAAGATCAGAGAACTTGATGTTATATTGTGTTCTTTAGCATTTTTCAAATTTAATAAAAGGCATTCAAAGAAATAATGTTCTCCTAACAAAACGTCTGTTGGGAAATTAAACGACGTGATTATTAATTAGCATACATGATCTATCATCATCATTTAGACTATCTATGTCATCCATGTCTATGATCTCACGACTCACGAAAATTAATGGAGAAGGCATAATGAGGATAGGCATCCATCTTAATCTCGCTTCACCATCTATGTATACCAAAACATATACCCTGTGCAAACAGGAAGTCTAATCCTGCATTCACCCTTTGCTCCACACTTCGTCACAAATCATGATTTCGACAGCCGTGATAAGACATAATTTTATCCTACAAATTTTTCCCATGCGAAAACTTTTTGCATAAGGTACTCGCTACCATAAGTTTTCCATCCAAAAAAATCTAGCAAAGTTTTGTCCGCATAAATCTAGATGAGTCAAGTAAATCCACTTTACTCCATGAAATGAACCAACACGACAGGACTTCCAAAAGCTGGACTTTGGACTTGGAAACTTCCATACTGTGTGCGTTTTCCTGAATTTCTTCACCCAATATTATGAGCTTAAAACTTTTCTACGTTCCATAAAGTGACTCAGTTTTTTATGTATTGGCATAGTTGGCCAAAGAAAGTTCTCGATGTGCAATTTAGGTACTATTTTTCTAAAACTACGCCATTCTCTTTCCTTAAACCGCTCATTTCGTTTCAATCGGGCTAGAAGAAAGCAGTTCTATATACCAAAACTGACCTATTCCAGGAGATTTTCTTTATTCCAAGCTCGTCCTCCCATTCCATGTAGTGTATTCGTACCACACCACCACCGCAACAGAGCAGCAGTGAAAGTTGGTAAATGTTTTGAAGGTCAGCTTTTGTGTGCCTTTGGGTTTCCACTAGACTATATAGCATACATCTCCCTTCCTTTCTGCGTAGTTAATGGCTGTGTCAGTTGTTGGGTCTAAAAAAAGCTATCCAGCCAAAACGATCAGGAAGGAGGCATCAGCTGAAAATAACTCCAACTTTACAGATATATCTGTTCATATGTGCTCAACCGAAGGGGGCATCCCCATCCAGAAGAAAAAAGATGCATCTTACTTCCACACTCTCGTACATATTGCGTCGTATAAAAAAGGTCGAATTGTTACTTTTGTTTGCTCTTTAAACCTCTCCTCGTATTTGGAATGCTCTCCTGGACAAGTGTTCAAACTTCTGGAGGAAATTAAATGGCACCAATTGCACAAAGAAAGGTTTCCTATTGAGTTCTTTCAATATACACCAAGTGCTTATGGAAAGGCTGAGTGGGAAGAGAAATGAATCAGGACCCAACTGGGAACATCATATCATGATTAAAAATATATAATCTTTTGGGAAGTGACAGTATAGGAGCACATGAGATGATTAATTTTTCTCCATTGTAATGGCATCATAGTCATATTAATGGCATATGAAAATGGCATTGTGTAGGGCACTGGGTATGCTAGACCTGTAATATGGCTTTCAAGGACTTTTTCCCACTTGGAGGATCGGCTGGAAGCTGCAGAAACGAAGATTTGGGATGGAATGCAGCAACGATATCTATTTTGCTATTAATGTTGCCCTTAGTGCTTTAGCAGGACGATAATCGATCGATATAATGTACAATATAACTTAGACGAGTCCTTTTATTTCTGGTATTGCGCACAGAGTTAAAACTTTGTTGCAAACGACGTTGTTTAATGTGCTGGCAAAACATATTTAATGATTTCTGAAAAGTTTTCTTCGACCTTTGCTTCCGTTGTAATGTTTGGCCTTTGTACCTCAACATGTGTATATGTTATTGTTCGTTTAGTTGCAGCAGAATGAACACAAACTAATTTTTAGTGAAATATGTACATACACCAAAAGTCTCATTTTGAAAAATTGTATCTAACAATCGTTTTTGCTCAATTGCGAATTTCATGTTATTTGGATACTTTGTATGTATTAATTACTTTTAACGTAGTACGAAGCCAACTTGGTGAAAAGTGTGTGGATGGCTCCACATTTACAAATTCTAAATTATTTCTGATAAAGTAAAATTAAACTTAGAATTAAAATTAAATTAATTGAATTTACACTCCCCCTTAAATGATATTAAAATGCATGAAAGTCTATCCATTGAAAAGTTTAAAAGCAACTCTGAGGTTTGTTTGCAGTTGCTCCTGATTGTGAATAACAGCGGAGTAGGCAATTATCATGTACTGTCGGTTTTGAACGACTCGTTCAACCCACGGCCAAAATTTCTCGGAAGGAATCCTCCGAGAACCCGCCGCATCCTGCAATAAAACCAGTTTTTCCTCCTCACAAAAACTAATCTTGCGCAAAAAATCAATTTCTCTTCTGTACCAATCTTTATGATAAAATATATGCATTCACATAGGTACAGCATGATTCATAATTGATGATATCGTATCGCATCATTAATTTTGCAGCCAAATTCACGAAATCAGAATTGTGGTAATGTAGAACATCTTTTACCGCACATTACTACTGTAGCCTTGTTAAAAGGCTTAAAAAAATGACCGTCTTATTGTACATGTACCGTGCTCTATATTTTCTCGAGGTTTGGTGGTTAGGGAAAAGAATTTTGTAATGCGATGAACTTAAAAGTAGATTAAGACTTGGGAACTTTAAAAGACAACCATTCAACGTTTTACCTTATCCACTCCCTTGAATGGCAGTACATCATACTTGCAACATTTGGTAGCATTTTATAAAGGATTTCATACTGAGTGAAAACTTAATCGCCCTAAAATATTAAATAGGTGCCCATTTAACACATTATCAGTGTTTTTCCAGCCAAGTAAATACTTCCAGTCTTCATCGTCGTCAGTTACAATAATGAACATTGTGGACCTCGCTAATAAAAAATGCTTTGACAGTGGCAAAAATTTTCTTACCAAAATTGAACTCTCAGTTGTAAACTTTGCATACTAGACATATACATATAATGTGTATGAATCGAAAGAAAGGGTAATTTCACTAAAATGTGCCAAAGTAAGCACCCCATAAGATTCCTTGTGAAACGTAAAAAAACGATTCGTTAGATGAGATGAAGTAGCCATAATTCGTCAAAGCCATATAAACTCAGAGTCTGGTACTTTTCCACTCTGACTCTCATTGATGACGAACTTGAAGTGAGTCAGAGTGAGTGAACTAACTGGAGTAGCTGCTGGTGACTTCATGAGAAATGGGTAGAGTGGAGAATAAAAGTGACTTCACAAAGAAGTGTCAAATAGCCAGTTTTATGCACGTATCTACATAACTGCTCTTTATGTACTTCAACAGGACATCTGCAACTGGTTCCTATATGTCTTGCTTTTTGCTGCTTCAGCATTGTTATAGCAGAATATTTTTTATATATCCAGTAAGAATTTTTCATGTGCATAAAGATGAATGATGGAATTGTGAAAAGGAGGAAAACTAATTAGTTTATCTCTTCGTTTAGCCCATTACCGCCAACGTTACATTTGCATGGTAGTAAAGACGTAGAACTTTCCAGCTTAAAGCCTTTGGACATTTAATTACTGTATATATTTATACTTTTTTACAATTAGTATGTTAGACACGAAGGACGTTGATCTGTTTATTTGGCTAAAGTCAGAATAGTAGAAACAAATCTATTTTTACCCTAATTTACATAGGTAATCACAAGCAAAGCCTATTGTGCATGTGCAGGATGTAAAAATTAGGACAATTAAGAATATTTATACGTATTCACATACGATTAATGATTGCTAATCTTTTCAGACTCGTTTTAACAGCCAGTCATTAAAGTAAGCTTTTAATATGAGTTTAACTGATCTGGTACATGTAAGGCTAGAGTTGGTAAACCGCAAAATAGCTACTCTATAAGGATTAAATAAAATTAGTAATTTCCAATTATCATTTTGGAAGAAGGGATTAAGAGACGAAATATCTGATACAGGATATTTGAAGTCGAAGATTTGAAGGATTTATTACCAATTCCTGCTGCTGTAATACGAAATGTAGTTTCATGAAGCAACATTGGGGAATATTGCTTGACACGACTGTGAGTTAAAATGAATAATCTTCTATGTATTGGTTAAATAATAAAAAATGAATGTGAACTCGGAAAAATACCAGAACATAATTGGAACTTTTATCACTTGCGATAATGGCATATAATGTACACGCATTAAAATTATCATCAGGCTTAGTGCAGTGAGGGTGCTATTGCGAGAACAAAAATGCCTGCCGTTTCTCGGAATTCGTAAAGCTACGCTTTTGCTGTAGAATTGACAAATTAAAAGAAATCAAAGGTTTTCAAGGAAAATTGAAAAATGATGCATTTACCTTAATCTATCAATGATTTTTGTTAAACCATTGAGCAAGTTTCATTTCAACCTTTTAGAGTTTATTCCGTAAAACATTCAAGACAGAATGTATCATTTTTGTTTTGACACCTATCAAAACTATATTCTATTGCACATCATAAAATCCATTTTTTTGAACATTAGTCAAATGTTCAACCGAAAGAAAGGCAGTTTTATTATCCCTATTTTTTCCTCTCACGAATAATAATCGCACTCTTACCAAAAAATTCAAACAAAATGCTTCTAATTCCCTTTCATTTTCCCATATTTGCATATGCCTGCCCAGGCCCATGAGTATTTACAAAAAGGTGGCTCTCTCTTTTGCTACTGTACTCAAAGTTCGCGACTGATGATAATACTGTTATTTGTTTTCGGCAACGTCGCAAAAAATATCATCAAATAGGTGCTCGCTTTAGGTGAACCTAGGAAATCTCGGTAAATGTTTTCATTCCCCACGTTCTTGTTTATCTAAACACTTAATGAGTTTACATAAACTCCATCAAATTAGGCCGGCACAATTATTTCCTCCTTTTGCCAAAGAGCGAAATCATGTCACGAGGAAAAAGTGGGTCCTTGTCCGTAGCTGATTAAATCGGGAGACCGGAGATATTGGGAAAATCCAAAAATGGTTATAGGGAGTTTATATATTTATGCTGACTGGATTGCATGCAAAGCTAAATGCTTGGAAGTCCACGAATGCCTTTTCAGTCTACATTAAGTTCAATGGACGTTGAGTAAGAAGGTAACTACGCAGAAATCTTTCCTCGTCGTCGTAAAAACGGTTCCTATTAATTCTTTCAGTATCTTACATAATATTCCTATAAAATAAACTACATCAAACGTTCGTCTACTTTTGGCTATTTCTAGTATATTCTGGAGAAGACGCCTACCATATTCTAAGCATATATGCACAAATGTATTTTCCAACGAACATGAATACATACATATACATATGTGTAGGTAAGTGCAAAAAATATCTTGGGAGCACCAACTGGACTAAGCAAAGCGGAATGAGGCAGATTTAAGCGGATTAACTTTGACTATTTATATCTCTAAAGTTCAATATTTTTGCATGTTTAATAACTTTGGCATAATTTTTAAGTTTGCATAGGTATCACAACTGATGATGTGTATAAGTAATGATAAGATCTCCAAGTCTAACAACCTGCTTTTGGAACACTACAAAGAAAAAAAATCAATTTTATCTGTCATGTTAGGAGTATGCTGTTTTGAAATGTTACCCGATCAGTATAAAAATACTCAATTTTTTTTCAAAGGTGACTTTAATTAGCATATACATGATGTTACCTTACACAGGTAGGAAAGGCATGCAATAGACTACTGCAATATGCATATAGGCAATGAAATGAATACTTATCTAAATATGTGCTCCAGCAACCAATTTGCAGTAATGAAATATGAATCCTTCACATCATCGAGCTCTAGTACAACTGCTACTGTTACCCTTTTGCCTCACATAATTGACCGAGTGTAGTCGCCTACCCGGGCGCCGGGGCGGGTTCACCTTTTTATAATTTTGGCTCGGAATGAATAATGAGGAATTACATCCCATTCCTCAAATCATTGAGCTACTGAATTTAAACAAATGGAGAGACTTTTTTTAATCTGACTTTTTCACATTATTAATTGTCTTCAACGATGTAGAAGAGCAGAGCACAGATCATCTCTACCCTTTCTTCTTTTGCCCAGAGCCAAATTCTGACTGGTCTAGTCGTCTGTGATAATGAAAGATGTTACTTGAACAACCTTGTCGAAGGATACTGATGTGAGTGAACTATCAACTAAACTAAAAAAATAGAGACTGGATTTAGAGTTAAGCCATCCATATAAAGGTTATTTTTACGTACTCAAAATGCAAAATTTCCCCTCTGAAATCAGACAGCTATTAGAAAATTGAAAATCAAACCATTGTTGCTCTAAAAAATATTGCATATGTACAGATTAAAACAATTGCAAGATTGCAATACAGGTTGACATTTTAAATGGAATTTTATATATTTCGTTATTTATCATTTCCGAATGTAAATCTTTGTTTTTGCATTCACTTGAAAACTAGTGGCATATAGCATGTAAGTACTTCCTGATTGAATAACTGACTGTCATTTAGTGGAAGAAATTAGGATGTTTTACCTATGTATGTAACACTTTCAGTTGTTCACAAATAGTGCAATTTGGTACATACATATGTACTTTGCAGGTTCTTAAATCAATTCACGTCATTCTAATCAAAATTGTTCTGCATCTGCATATAATGTATACCGAAACTAGGTATTACACACTTCAATACAACAAGAACAAGTACCAATAAATTTGGAGTACAATCAGCAATAATAATACACTGACGCCTCATGCATTCTAGTTGTCCTTTAACATATTAAGTGCGATTTTGTAATTACGTATTTCTGGCAAATTCATTGATTGACATGCACTGAATTGTAATAATTATCGATGCCAGACATAGTTTCCATGCATAAATTTAAATAGGTCACGGACAATTAAATTCTTTTGCAAAGTCGACTATTTATTTATCGACAAAAAGTTGTTGAGCGGAAGACGAAACTGGCGTTTTGGATCGTTTTTACTTTCAATATATGTAGACTGGTCGCATAATTAATTTAAACAATCTTTGTTACTCTAAACGTAAAATGTCAAGTATTGCAATTGCAGCATTCTTCAAGTATAATACCCAATGCAATCTCTAACGATCTAGAGCAGTCTGTCCCTTACACAAATTTTCTAATCGCAGGGCAGATAAAAAATCTTTTTTAAAATCTTGCCAGTAAAAAGTCATGCTGTAACAAACCCGTTGAACCTTTCTTTCCACGTCAACCCTCATAGCCCTGCTTGGTGAACAATCGCGAATTTTGCAATCAAAAAACCAAAGTAAGTACCTAACAGCATACATACATACCCCATCCGATTCAATAATTTCACTGCTTTATAGCTAGCCCATGAGAAGCCAGCGGGCAGATTTACGCCCGTTTGTTGCTCAACATTTCCATTTCAGTTGGCCTTGTCATGCAAAAACACAACTCGGGGGCATTAAAAACCCAAAACTCGTACTTATAAAAGTATGGAATACCTTAAGCTTGTATTTACTACACTGGAACATGTACATCCATGAAATTGTATAAGTTAGTCCTACAAATTCAAAGCACCTTTTCCAGATTTCCTCTTGATAAGCCTTGACTTTGAATTGAGTACGCGGGTAGAAATTCAGAACACGACCTGTAAATCCCAATACTTTGTTGAGGAAGGGTGAGACGGATCATGTTGAAAATGACATGTTTGCTTGAAAAAGGTAATTCAGTATGTGTATAACCTACGATACGATGCATATGCTTCTCGTTACCCCTTCAATCAGAGATCTTGTAGTTTTTTTTATATCTGATCGAATTGATTCGTGTTGCATAAAACTGATAATTTGATTGAATATTGCCTTTCAATACATCAACCTTTCTTGTTTTCCAATGTCAAATAAATTATTTGTTGGAGGATATGAAAACGTGTTTGGTCTACTAACACAGTACAGTGTGGTCGGTCGGGTGTTCTATCTGTGTTCCTTTGAAGGTCACATTGTGTAAGGCTTCCTGTATTTTCAGTTTTCATATGCCCGAAGTATTGTGGAAATGCGAAAGGAAAGTTTTTTTTGTTTACTTTATTTACGTATTTGATGAAATGTTAAACGGAATGTATGGGCCCACGATGTGTAGTTATGTTCCAAGAGGAATAACGAGAGTAGTTTGTAAGCATATTGCACATAAGGGGAAATAGAAAAGTTTCTGCACGCTCCACCTCCTCATCATAATAGTTTTGTTCATTCCATTATTGGGTGGATAGCAGCAACATTGGGTACCCTGATATAAAAATGTAATTTGGATTTTATTTTGCAATGTCGTAAAATGTTGCTGTATATTCCAAGAATTTTGAACAAAGTTTTATGAAGTAGCGATGCAAAATTTATTCTAACAATAATTATTGTAATGCCATACGTGATAGAACAAAAAGAGAAAGTAGGAAGAAACTTTAGTTTGACTTGACTACCATTTTAAGCCATCAAATTCAATTGAGAACTGTGTAAAGATAAGCATGAAGGACTTTGAAATGTATAGCGTATTGTACATACATTGCGTATACCTTTCTAACTATGTATACATACTTAAATTTGTTTTTTACACCTGCCATGCACCTTTTCTTGCACTTTAACTTTTCTTGCTGCATGAATCTTTGACCGAATATTTTGTTTGCGTAATTGTGAAACAAGTGTTTGATTTGACATTTCGACTTTTGAAATTTTTAGCATTTTACTATCAAAATCTCAATTTCCTCCTTCAATGAACGTTAACATTGCTTTTTGATTATTGGTTCCAGAAAGCAAATACATTTCAAAGTCCAATTTTTTCTTTACATATGAATTGGTGATCTTATTCCAGATTGATGCAATTGTTACAAAATTAGGTAGTCTTTTTGTATGCTCAATTCAACCGGATTTATTAAGTCACGATCCCAAAGACTTTTACCATGTTCCTATTGACTTCAACTTTGGTACGAACAAGATTTACTCCTGGCAAGGTATTCTTTTAACGTTGTATATCACATAGCAGCAAAATGGTGACCGTTGCACGGTCGATTTGAATGGAGCAGTGGCGATTTTTTT
>JAHZMY010001101.1:0-13837 GCA_027743915.1 Seira sanloemensis
ATCAGTACAGCTAATATTTATATCTTTTGGTTATAGAGAATATGGTCTTCCAATAATGCCTAATAGTTTTGTTAAGAGCTGGAGACAATCGACTGACTCTGACTCTACAAGATCTCTTTGTATTTACGTCAAAAATTAGGACTTGTCAAGTCGTTTGCTTTCACTTCTACTACTTTTGTTTCTTGAACGGAAACTATTGTTGTTAAAGAGCTACATGTTCCTTTTGTCGGAACCCTTCTTTCTTCTCCCAAAAAAAAGATTTGAAAAGGGCTTACCTTGGCTGCTCTAGGATTATTATGGGCAGCAGCATGAGGATGATGTCTTTGTTCTCTGTGACGGGAAGAAAAAATCAATTTTATTAGCACTTGTAACAAACTATGCACCCTTGTAGTGAAGCTCAAAATGAGTCTTTTCATTTGATTTAATACATAATGAATAAATAAATGCATGTCTCACCTGTGAGGGGAAATCACTTCATGGGCAGTCTGCAACGATCCGATCGGCGTAGACTAATGGAAAACAACACAGCAAAAACACACAAATCACAATACTGATTACGAAAAGAGTGCAGCAGCACAACAACGGTAAATAAAGTACTCCAATCGCATTTTAAAATGGATACTTCCAACATGTACATACATTTCATACTTATTAAATTCGAACCATTCCTACCCAGACATACAGCTACATTGTTTTCAGAAGCTATACAAGAATCAAATTCAATCTTTAAGAAAAGCTACAATACAATGAACTTTCAACGACAATATGGGAATGGGAGTAAAAGACTACGAAAAAGGAGAAAATAAATAATCAAAAAACCTTTCCAGATTTAGACTTCTTGCAATTTGAGGGTGGAGCATGTCTGAGTACCCTCAATTGCGCAAAATTTGGAGGCTGAGCAAAGAAGCGTAGTAGAATTTGTTTTGTAAAGTTGTCAGTTTGATTAACAAATATATAGGAAGCATCATGCATAAAAGTATTTGGTATTTTCTGGAAGTATTTAATTGAAAAAAGTATTAACTTGATGCAAGATCAACTTGTGTCATTACCATAGTCTTGCCGGTCCAGTCAAACTCGCCATCGTCCACGTATCCTTTTCTTTCAAAGAGATCGTGAAACATTCTTCTCAGGTATTCATAATCTGGTGTTTCAAAAAAGTCCAGTCTCCTTACATAACGAAGGTACGTAGCCATTTCCTCTGCAAGCAAGCAAAAATTCAAGCGATAAAACGTACTATCCCTTTTTGCCAATAAACACACTCGTAAATAAAAATCACTTTAAAAAGACAGCTTTCACTCACCAGGATAGCCTTCACATAAAGTTTCAATCGGGGTCGACCGTTTCGTGTCCCCAATTCGTTGATAACGTTCTTTTAGGGTAGACGTTTTAAGGCCCTGGAGAAAATGATAATGTTGTCATTATTCATCCAAATGAAACACACTTTCATAATATTAAAGAGAAACTCACCTGCCACGGCAATGACCCTCGAAGAAAGTACATAAACATATGCCCTAGCGCTTCCAGATCATCCCTACGACTTTGTTCTAGAAAGACCAGATTTCATTAGAATTACTTTTTCGCTTCTGCAAACAATAAATTACACGTTTAAACTGATAGTAAAGAAGACATACCACGTCCCATGTGTGTGTTGATACTCATATAGCGAGCAGTTCCGGTGAGACTCTTATGTTCTCTGTATGGTATATGCTTATTCGTTTCCTGTTTTAAGTTTAATGAAGAGAAAATTAAACACGTATTACCGCTTTTTTACTGTAACGTCCTTTTTTATAAACGATAAATTGTTATATAAATAGTTCCATGAAAAGGGACAAAAAAANTAGAAAATTCTCTGGTTTAACATCGCGGTACACTAGGTGCTTCGAGTGGACATACTCTATCCTGTGTAACAACTGGATGGCAACCAAAAGAACAGTCTTCAAGTTCCATGAAAAGGGACAAAAAAAAGACAATTTTAAAATGATTACACTGAATGTTACTTTTCGTAAATGCGATGGTGGTTTGTCATGGATGGTCAGAAAGATGTAAATAGCCTGCTACTTTCAGAGTAGTCTCAGTCTCTGACCATCCAGTTCAATTGCCACCGTTTATTTGCATTAATGTCGGCTAACCTTCAACGAAAATCTTCTTCCACAGAGATCGAACAGGTCTTCAAGGCTCGGGCCCAGGAGTTCCATAACCAAAGCATTGTACTTCCCACATGGTCCGAAATAGTACACCTCTGGTACACCTATTTTTGAGAGAAAGTTGGCCATAAGATTACCAAAGCCATGTCGTTCAACAAACACGCTTTTTTAATGCCAACTCGGCTACATTTTTGGACTCTTCATTCCGAAACATTCCCCTTTTTAATGGTGATGATGATGCAATCGTGCATAGAATATAGTTAATCTGTATGATTTGGGTTAGTGAATGGCATGTTACAGAAAAATTTGTGTGTCTTACCTTCGTGAGATCCTAAAATACGGTAAAAGCGATATTCCATATGCAGCTGGGGCGCTTTCGTTTTCATGGGCTCCAACTTAATGGCCACGTGTTCATTGGTGTACAGATTCTTGCCCAGTCTGAGTTCACCAAAATTGCCGCATCCGATCTTCTTGCCGACTTTAAAGTTAGGGCCCACCATCAGCACTGTTGAACTGCCAGAACTTGCTCCAGCCGGGTGATGTGCTCCACGACTCATTTTTGCAGCAATATTATTTTGCTTGGCCTTCACAAGAATATAAGGTAATTGATTTGCGTTTAGTTATCGCTGGCTTCGCAAATCCAAAAATATCTTTCACTGCGTGTAACTGTGAGTTACTCTCGTTTTCTTTGTTCCAATTTTGAAAACTCCAAAATGGATGGATAATTTTTTGTTCTCGTGTAATAGAGGTTGATTGTGGATGACGAAAAATGAGCAATGGTATATCAATCAATTACGTTTCATAGAAAAAAATCAAAAAGCTATAAATTGTACTGTAAAACGTGGTCTGAGCGAGCAACAAGATGTATCATCATCATATCAAACCATAATATAAATTCACAATGCAACGTTCATCACGTCCCACACTGATCTACGTTAACACGGACAGAGGAAAAAGTTTTTTTATGAGGCTCGTGAACTCGAGTGATTATTACAGAATTTCATACTCGTCTAAAAAAAGGTAACAAAAAAGCTACTCTTCTGTTGTAATTGACCAGTAACTAAACATTTTATGTTTTCTGTATTTTCTTGGCTGAAGGTTTAGAGTGCAACAACGTGAAATGGTCGTGTGCAGCGCTGGAGAAAATGGCAAATCTCAAAATTTCATTCTTATCTTAAAACTACTTACTTGATAGTGATAAACACACACGCACTTTTAATTTCTTTCGTTAGAGTATTTACGTTTTCTAAATTAATGAACGTTCGTCAAGTGCATATCATAACACGGAAACAGATAAACAAACACGGAAATAACATCTAGTATTATAGAGCATTCCATTCCCAAAAAGCACAAGGGAGTTATCTGGGGAAGAAGAGTTTCTGTCGTCCCGTCATCAATCAATCTTTAAGGTAATTAACTAATCAACCACAAAAATCAAAGTTTACGAGCAACCCCATTCAGGTTTTCTTTTTCGGGTTTCCTCTTCTGGAAAAAATAATTTTTAGACAAAAAATTAACTCACAAAAACAAAAAAAAACAAGTGTACAGAGGAGAAGGAGTAAAGATTATATTATTGTAACATTATCATCATAACAGCACATTCAATATCTGCATATTCACATTCAATTACTATAGAAGTGACCGGACTTATTGTTATTAGACTCGGAAAGTCTTTTGTGGAGGAAAAAGAGTTTTTTTTGCAGTAGTAGATTCGATTAATTGTTAAAAGTTCGTATGACCTTCTTCATCAAAAGAGATTCCCAAAAATGCAATCATTGCAAAAGAGACGTGTTTCATAAATATTTGTAATAATTGCATGCTACAGAGAAAATAAAGTAACTTCGAAGCTCACATCTTGACAATTCATCACCCGCACTTTCCCCAGCTGGACCTCCTGGACTTGGAATCCAATTTAACTTGAGTGGTTCAATGTCCATGTAGATGGCCGTGTTTGCGTCGGTTGTTTAGTACTTTGGAACGAGGTGGAGATTTTTCTCTGACGAAAGGCACGTTTCCTTTGACGCAAAATGATTTTTTATAAGCTGCCTGCTTTTAACTCCACCGACGATATCACAATACACTACCAACTAAAAAAAAAGGTCAACCCAATGGAATGTGTGTGTACGCCTTTCCCCACTTGCTTTATTGACTGGTGACGAAACCGGGCAAGTGGACTGACAACGAATGGCGATTTCTTCAAAAGTTTCCAGCACTGCCAAACGAGGCGTCCTTCGAAAGTGTCACCATAATCAATAATAATTGTTTGGACTTAAATTAAACTTTCTATCAGAAGTCATCGCTTTCCATCAGAGAACGGAAGTGGATCTTAAAGTCAGTGCTACAATAATATGTCCACTCTCGTCACACTGAAGCAGTTCTCAAAGGTTTCCTTAATTTCGAAGACACCGGAGTAAGAGCAGGCTGACGTGTTCTGCTGAATCTTCACCATATTTGAGTGGCGACAACGTCAGCTGATGATGGTAACTTCAACTGGCTGCAAAGGGCAAACATGGAAATAATGAGATTAATAATGATACTTTATTTAATGGGATTACTAGAGAATATCTCTACTGGTACGCATTTCTACCCAGTAATTGCATTGTACATTTATTAGCGTCACTTCTTGCTGATATTGGTTTCATCATGCATGTGCATGAATAATTTCAAAAAAATGCACTGAGCTTTTACTTCTCTACTCAACGCCTTAATATTTGCAATAAAACATATCTAAAATTAGCGTATTTATGATGAGATAAAAAGTGAAGTCACCTAAATGCAATTTGCTCGAAACGAACCCACATTTGAGCTGTAAAAATATTAAGTATTCATTGTTCAATATAGTTTTGTTTTTGTCTAACTGCAATGAATCAAAACGGAAGTTTTACTGCGAAATATTGATGTGAGTGATATTGGTTTGGCTTCAATTTTTCGTGCCTAATGCAATAATTTATTCACGAGAATCGTTGCCTTTTTTGAGTTGGTCTATAATTTGCTTCTAATTAATGATATTTTTTGCAAAAAAACAGCTAATGTCAGACAGTCAAGTGAGTCAAGCAAGAGGTGCAGCTGTCTTTTAACCCTTTTTCATATTTTTTTTGCAATAGTACTTTACATACGCACAACTTGCGCACATAAAGACAATGAAAAATGCAAATAAAAGTAAAATACTTTTTCAATACTATACTACACGGCACGGTACATTTGTCGGTGAGGGTGCTGTTAAATGTTAAATTGACCGGACACAGCATCACCACCACCAAATAGACCAAAAAATCTTCCTATGAAGACTTTTGCTATCTACGGTACACTCCTTTGGTCGGTCAATCAATCAGCGTTTTCAAAAAAAAAATGAATACCTTCAAGTTTCAAGTACCGCAGTTTCTCTACAATGGTATGTTCTGCACCAAAAACTTCATATAATCACATCGTCACATTTCAGAGTATAAATGGACGATGTCGAATAGAAACTCTATTTTTTAAAAAAAAACCACGATAATAATAAATTATATTACTGCAAGTTGCTTACGCTCTCATTCTCAAAGAGTAGAAAGAACGGCAGAAACGACACACAAGGATTATTTTACAACAATATCGGTTCAATCAAAAGGTGTATATGTACACACATTGCATTGTTGCACTTTGATATTTTCTTCCTCTTTTTCTGTGTGACGGTGTAAGGGCCGATGACGACGGCTTTGATTTCAGATATTGAGCATTTTTTTTCTGCAGACTATTGACTAGTTACTTTTCTAGAGTTATTTCATGCTAGTCACTTTGAAACAATGGAAAAAGTGCATCGTCTTATTATTAGTCGGCAAAAGTACATTTTTTTGCATTTTATTTTTCTTACACCCTCATACTGTACGTTACGTATTAGGTTAAATAAATTTTTGCTTCGAGATTAGAATGCAGTGTGTGTATATCGCCACCACCTCAAGATTAAAAGACTTTAAGGAATTATTAAATGCATATTACTTCACCTTTCCATATATTCCACACAGAGAAGATGAAGCTTCTTTATCTCAATAACAAAACCAGATGCGAACGCAGTAATAAATGAGTGAGGAAGAATCACAGAAGAAGTGACCAATGGTACGTAACGTAACTTTTTGTATCTTTTGTGTAATGCATATAAAATGTTGAAAAAAGATGAAGATCACCCTTAAATGCTATTGATACAAAAAAAACAGATAGAAGAAGTGACCAATGGTACGTAACGTAACTTTTTGTATCTTTTGTGTAATGCATATAAAATGTTGAAAAAAGATGAAGATCACCCTTAAATGCTATTGATACAAAAAAACAAGATCCTCTCTCTGCCTCTGTTGTGTGTATTGCTCCTATCATCACATACTTTTTCCCTTCACGTTTTTTCTTAAATTCTCACTCGTTTTTTTATATTGTTATTAAAACTTACATTTTATTTCCATTGCATTAGGCAAGAAGGTATGCATTATGGGTATATTCTCTCGTAGTCCGTCTTATTTTCAGGAAATCAGAAGGAAAATTGTATTTCTATTTATTACTTTAGCGAACATACCACCATCACCACCATTCACCACCACCACTGACTAGTTCTTCCTTTATTCCCGTGTCGTTGTCGTGTTTGATGATGTTATGTGAAGGGAGAGAGAGAGAGAGAGAGAGAGAGAAGAAGATGATGGTGATGCTGATGAGCAACACATATAATTGATGCAATATTACATCCACCATCCACTCACAGAAGACTGTATGCCAGATCCATTTAAACAGAATTAGGAGCTATACCTACATGATATTTTAACGCATATAAAAGGCTGATTTCTTCCGATACCCTTTCCCCTAACGAAATTATAACTTGCTCTTCATCGTTCTCATGCCAGTGGAGTATATGGGATAATAATGTGAAGGAGAAAATAGTAAGGAGAGAAACGCATCTGCATATTTTATGGTGTAGGTATGTAGGTACCTTCTCTCTCTCGTCTCAACATGAGAAGGCTCGAGCTACACATATATATATTTCTCACATTTTACTTTGAAATATACATGAGGCAATATAAAAATACCCTTTTACTAGATCTATTCTTATTCCTGTCTTCTCGCTTTGGATAAGAAGATGGTATAATATGATGATGATGTAGCCAGAGCTGGTGCTGGTGGTGGTGTGTGGTGACGATGATGACCAACCAAAAAAAAGAAGAGAAAAGGAGTATTTTTTCATATGATATTGATACACATCCCGTGGCCTTATGAAAAGAATGGAGAAGACAAGAAAAACGACGAAAGATAACCCTTTTTTCCTCTCTCCCTATATATTTCACACAGAAAAAAGTATTGAATGCCGAGCATAAGTCTGAGAGTAAAGAAAAAGAGCGAAAAATGCTTACAAAAGGTAGCAAAAAAGGTCTTTTTCTTTGTATTTAGCATTTATACCTTCACAGAAAAACAAAATGTGTGCTTACTTGTGTCTGTATGTGCTTTTGCTCCTTCATTCCTCTTCTCCTGACGTAGATACATACATTATTATTATTATACTGTGGATGGGAAAAACTAACGTGTATTCTCCTGTGAATATGCATCACTCACAGTCATTTAATAAGTTCTGCTTTTTTGTTTCTGTGCCCCCACTCATAATATTATTGTAGGCTCAATAAGCTCAACATTTGAAAAAGGAATGTGTGTATTAGGCCAATGTATCATTCAATGCAGCTTTTTTTAACAGAGACGTAAGTGGTGTGTGCTACTAGTAGCAAGGAGCAGCAGTGGCAGCAGAACACTTTTCCAAAACGGCTTCCTCTTTGCAACTTTTACTTACATTGTGTGCACAAAATGTGTGAGGATATGCGAGTATTCCTCGACGAAAAAAAATGTATCTTTTTTGTAGGTTTTACTGTACAAAAGACCATTTCCAAAAAAATATCTCATCCTCCTTCCTGCCCTGTTGTTAGCCAAAACCCATCAAGAAACAGAGTATTAGCACTTCAACAACAGAAGGAAAGAAACGCCAGTGGCACTCTGTGGCATGGAACAAACTTTGTACCTAAACCTGTATTAAACAATCGCTCGTTGGAAAGGAAGCAGCCAAGTTTCTTCTTTTTGCTGCATTCTCAATCTTCATCATCATCATCTTCTTATGAATATCCAAAAAACTTACTTGTATGTATGCATTCACACACACACACACCACCATCACTTTTGCATTTTGGCCTCGATGGAAAACATATCATTACAGTCGAGGGGAAAAAGGAGCAAAAAAATATTTACCTACCTACAGGAATCCTCCAACTTTGTATAAGTTTATTAGCAATTTCAACGATTAGCTTTGAATATAGTAAAAAACTTGAGTACATACACAGCAAGTAAGTTGAGAGCTTATCCTCTCCGTTTTTTTTCATCAGCATGTTGCCATTGTATTTACTGGAGGAAAAAGAACGCATGTTTAGGTAGTAGCACTCTCTCTCTCTTCAGTCTGAGATAAGCCCACTACCAAATGGAGTACTTTGTATTCCTGTGTCTTTCTAAGGAAAACATCAGCATCGGCAGCAGCAGGAGCTACAAAACCATAACGTAACTTGTCATATCGTCATCAGGAGAACAAAATATATACATATATATAAATGTCTCTCTCTTCACATTCTTGCTTCCGCCTAGCTACTCCCTAACATTCAGCCTTGTTAGCAGTATATTTCAACTGTACACGGGACAAATAAACGTCCGTAGTTCGTGGATAAGACCAATTTCATTTGAAGAGGGTGAGGGTAGGAGGAACATGTATAGTCACACAAGTAAACATGAAAAAAAAACTCAAGCTTTTGTTCTTTTATATCTCGGCTTGACTATTTTGCGCATAAAACGCTCAACAGAAGTAAAAAGAAGAGAACCCAGACGTACAAAGACATAATCTCTTCTGCTTCTCTGATGCAAAGGTAAATACATTTCTTTATAGGCATGAATGAAGCGCAACGTGAGTTTTTTTGTAAGGTATGAAAGAAAATCTCACAAGAAACGTGGATAAGACCAATTTCATTTGAAGAGGGTGAGGGTAGGAGGAACATGTATAGTCACACAAGTAAACATGAAAAAAAACTTAAGCTTTTGTTCTTTTATATCTCGGCTTGACTATTTTGCGCATAAAACGCTCAACAGAAGTAAAAAAGAAGAGAACCCACTCGTACAAAGACATAATCTCTTCTGCCTCTGATGCAAAGGTAAATACATTTCTTTATAGGCATGAATGAAGCGCAACGTGAGTTTTTTTGTAAGGTATGAAAGAAAATCTCACAAGAAAATTATCCGGCCGGGTGTCCACGACTCTGGTTCAGGAGAGACGTAAGAATGACATCTCCAATGAAATAAGTCATGATGGCAAAATGATAGCTTTGATGTATCTACACAGGTAATCTATAAAAGTTCCGATATTCCCCGGCGAATCAGTCATGAAGGGGAAACCACATTACTCGTCTTTGTTTCTACCAAAACACATCCGCAAAATTGGCTGAAGAGCTCCTTTGAAAAAAGGCAGAGAGGAAAATAGGAGGAGTGAAGAAGTAATTGAGCCGTGCAAAAAAACGTACGTGTAAGTATATGTGTATTTACACTTCTGGTTCAAGATCGAGTCAAACCATTTGTGACAGCAGCACCACTTTCCAAACTAACAAGGTCTGGCAAGTGAGCCAACCGAACTGTATCCATATCGCACGTAAACACTCATAAAACGCGTAGCGTCTGCCAAAATATAACAAAAAAATTGATAAGTGCGATATTATTTTGATGATACAGAGGAAAATCAAGGGAGTGTAATATTTTATATTCGCTCTTACAGAGAGGCTATAAGGAATATACGTGTGTACACAGATTTAAAGATCCTTGTATTAAAAACGTCCTATATTCACTTCCATACATATTACATGCATATTACTTATTACGCTCGTATACTACTGACATTAGGACTTATTACATTAGTCAAAATCCAGTTGCATTACATTTTGCGAATGAAAAATATTATCCTTTTTTGTTGCCCATAAATTCGACTTTGTATGCATTAGCTCATGAAAATAAAATAGGTTAATGTGTTTAGCTTGAAGTTTTTTATTAGGCTCGTAATAAGGTACATAGACAAATGTGCCTTTTTATCAGCTTTTCGTCAATTTATGCTCTGTGCTGTTTTTTTTCTTCTTCTGCTAGGCTTCTGGGCTTTTTCATCTGCCTTATTGTCACACACATGTTTTCTTCCCTTCCATTCTCACGACATGACACGACTGCGAATCACTAATTAGGCTTGAGAAGCAGTTTTTTTGAAAGGGTTGAGAGAATGAGAACGCTGGCAGATTATTATACTACTTGTGTAAAAGGGAAATATGTTACTTTGCATAAAAAGGCTCTTCATGTAAAATCTTGTCTCATCAACATGATCTCATCATCGTTATGATCATCGCCATGCATTATTGAGGAAAGAGGACGAGTCAAGTCTTATTGAATCATTGTCTTTAATTGGCATCAACTTTGGCATATCTGTAATAATGATGGGGTACACACAAAACGCCTCGCACGTAACGTTTTGGTCATGCAAGATGTAAAATTAAAATGTTATAGGCTTGGGTTAAATTCTAACGGAGCTTTTGCCCACTACTACTACTAGAACTTGCCGAAGTTTTGGACAAGCGCAGAGAATCGCTGCACTTAAGAGGATGAGAAGATAGCCCTAAAACTTTTAACGACTGTAGTTTGGACACTCCCAGAAGAGTTTAACATGACATTGACAAATGGCTGTCATTAATGGGGGACACAGAGCAATTATGATTCTCTTTTAGCATTTCTCTTCTGATTGCTATTGGATCTGTGGAAATTCCTACGCAGTTTCTTTCTATATTTCTATAGATGATGGCTGAGATCATGTACTGTAGGTATGGGTGCAAAAGAGAGAGAATTGTGTATATAAAAATGTAGAAAATGCCGCATTTTGAAATGCTTCCGGTACGATATTTAAAATAATAATTTCCCATGCATATCTGTGCAAAAATCATTGGAAGACATAAGTAATTGCTTTGACTTTACTTTCATGCACCATATAGGCAAAAGGCACATGAAAGCGAAAAGTAATTAAATTGTAAGTGAATTTTCTGTTAAAATTGGAAATTAGCCTGCTTTTAGTCTAGTGCGTAAACTCAATTTCATACACTTTTCCTCTCATTCATGTTTCACGGGAAAGAAAAAATCTGTGTGTATTGCCGAGTCGAGTACCGGCTCTTTCCCCTAAAAATCTCAAGTAGACCTTATACGCTGCATGCAGCACCAATATCTCTGTAATATCAGATCCACAGACACGTTCAAAAACATGTGTTTCTGCAAGCTTAAAAATTGCTATATAGGCTCGTGGTCTCCATCATTTTAAAGGAACGATCGAATTTATATTGAAGGAATAAATTGTATAACCGTTTCAGTTGTACTCTTGTAACGGCAGTGGCAGTAGGAGTTAATGGACTCGTCAAGTTGACAGGGTTTGGTAATTTAGTGAAACTATGAAATCAGCTGGAACGAGATTTTGAATTCTACAACTGCAGTGGGGGCAACTGACAATCATGTCCGACGCCAATTTCACAGATCTCCAAACAGACAATCCCCCAGTTGACGAGAAGGAGAGTGAGCCGCTGGTCTCCAATAGTTCATTCTCTAGCCGATTTCCCAAATGGAGGGGTAAGCTAACACTGATTTATTTAATTTTGTATATATTCTTGTGGGCAATTGAAAAAGACAGTTTTGTGAGTATTTTTTCATTATACTGTTTACAGAGGCGATGTTCTTGTCAAGTGTCGGCGGAATGTCATTCTTGTTCGGCTTTGGAAGTGCCTTGTCCACCGCAAAGAAAAAGGACGCTGATGCATTTGACAAGGGTGCCACCCCGAGTTTAAAATCAGAGTCATGGAGTTGCACTTGCGGGCCGTGCACTACGCTGGGGTACATTTTACGCTGTGACAGGGTGTGGATTGCTATTCTTTTGTATATGGAAAATGTTGGGAGTTAAGAATGTAAGTCTGTTAAAATGTAGATACATACATAATTTGCATGTTTTCTGCTATCATTTTTTGAAGAGACTAGTGATTGTATTTATTTCTTTGCATTTTTAGCTACAAGAATTCAGACAAAAATCTGGTGAAATGCTTCCAAAGATTCCCAAGAATGATCCTCCACAATCACGGACTGAATTTAAGAATTTAACTGATTTACTCCAGTACATCATAGATGAAGATAATAAAGCCAAAGCGGCTATAGATAAGAACCTCAACAATCCTATAGATGACAGGCCAAGCTAGAAAGAAGAGAACCATTGCTATCATAATTTTGTAAACCAGTTTATGTTCAAATATTTGTTATAACTTATAAGCCTTTTTGTAACGGAATTAAACCCTAGTCATACATCATACATAATGGTGGTACATTGACCATGTAAGTTTTACTCATATTTTTCCTTGTCATAAAACTAGAGCACATGAAAATTCCATGTTAGTCAGAAAATGCGGTTTGAATTTTGTCAATCCATTTCATGTTTGGCCAGTAGGAAAATAAAATAGCTGCTCTACATTCACAACAGTGAAAAGAAAAGTCAAGTGACCAAAAGATCACAACCCGTCGTGATCATTGTCATTGCAAAGGTCTTTATGTCGAACGATGTACAATTAAATTTGATTCCAACTTGGAAAAAAGCTTTTTTGTGCAGTGCATCTTTTGAATTTTATTATGGGGCGAAGAAAGAGTCTGTCGGAACCTTCCTTAAAAGGCGTACGCGTCGAAGCTCCAATATCTTCATACAAACCAATGGGAGAGATTTCAAAAAGTGTCAACTGCAAAATGTAACTATAAGCGTATTGCCACTGTGATATTTTTTCTAGCAGTGTTTGCGTCAACATGTATCCTTATAGTAAAATACTTGAATACGGAAACAGATTCGGTAACATTTACTTTTACTTACATAGACTTTTACTTTACCTTTATGAATAATACGTAGCAAAAAAGGGTTGCATAATTTTGTTTAAAAATGACAAAGGTTTGCTATCCTAGACTTGGCTGCTTTATCCTAACGGGTGCTTAGGTCCGAGAGACCAAGTATTTTCAACTTCTTTCCCCAATCACCTAACGTCATCAATACCACTTGCATAATCACGTCCAGGTAAATCGTTCAAGTGACTATGTATTACCAATAATACCATGTACTGATTTTACCGATAACCCTTGTAAATTATTAAAGAGAAGACCCAGAAGGGCAACATGGGACTATAGTTTTACCTGCAAAGAATTCCTTTGGAAAATTAGAAAGTTCTATTTGGGGAGAAGAGGATTTAATCGTTTTCATAATACACGGTTATACTGATGATTCGACGACATGGATGCAAGATTTGAAAAGGGCATTTTTAAAATTGGGAGACGTCACCGTTATCCTTGTTGACTGGAGATCGGGTGCATCTGGATATTACCCACAAGTCGTAGCAAACACAAGACTCGTGGCTCGAGAAATTGCCAAGTAGATTATTGCATACATATATTTATACAAAAGATGCACCGGGCTTTGTCATTTATGTCACACTAACATTAATATTGCTTATGCATAGGTTTATCAAAAGCACAAGTGATCAATTTTCACATAGACGAATTCATTTCGTCGGACACAGCCTCGGAGCTCAAATTTCCAGCTACGTTGGAAAAAGTTTCAATGAAACAGG
>JAHZMY010001102.1:0-30932 GCA_027743915.1 Seira sanloemensis
ACAGAATCGTATTTTACAACAGTGGCTCAAATTGTATTTTCTCAACTGGGACGGAGCACTTTGACCGTGTTAAGTGCGCACCTCATCAGTTTATGTCAAATCAAACCGAAAGTGACAATTAAGCAAAATTAAGAACGTAACTAAAACCAAAAAGAAAGCTTTCCCAATCCAAATTCCAGAAAAATTCAACTGCTAAAAATAAAAGGATAGCAAGACTTCAAAACGACTCAAACAATGAAAATGAAAACTTACAACGAATCTCTCATCTCTTCCTTCTTGTCAAACTCATCACTACAAAATCTAATGGTCACACCGAGGTCTATTTCTGGTTCCACAAAATTATTCAGGCCATTTATTTATTACTTACCTACATATTGATTGATTACTTGAATTCCGCTTCTTTTGATTGCGTAGAAAGTATGACAGTCAGCTGTCCATCATGAGACTCACGCAACCCTCAAATTCATGTCTTCTCCTCTCGGACCATCATACAATTACCCAATGCAATAGTGCAGAGTCAGTGCGAGTGCATCTTTCCCTACTTTTTCCCTTTTCCGCAAACTCCACTCCACTCTCTTCCACAGATAAAAGTTTAATCCAAAAGTATTAGATTAGAGTCACGGCTTTGGCTTGCTTGAAACCCTAAGATATTTCATTTTAATTAACTAATTAACAAAGTACGTATTTACGATTATAAAGAGCTACATTTCAGCAGAAATTGATAATACTATAAATATTGCTAATGCTAGCTTAAAAAGTTCCAGGCACGACAAATTAAAATTATGAATTTAATGTTAAAACACTAGTCTTGTAAATGGCTTTTACTGATATAGAATCGCGCAAAGTTATGGACTCCTTCAAATGAATATTTCAGAAGGACGCATAATAATTTAATGAAAGCTCAAGGTGCCCCACAACATGATAAAGCATTTACGGGACGTTAAATATACATCCAAAAGTCGATGATGCCTCGTCTTTCTGTCACTTTATCGGACATCAAATTTACTTTAGGACATTATACTTACCTGCAGGTCCTGCAGTTGCATACAAAAATGTAAAATACATTTCCAAATTAAATTACAACATACGACATATACCTCTGAATCTGATTATTTTGCATTCATAAATGTTTAGCCAGATTAAAAAACTCGAGTGCAATATTCATTCCTGAAGGAAAGTAAGAAGAATGGATCTCCCGCTGGATTTGGTGATGTGTTTGCCCGTGCCTATCCAGTCCTGCATATCTCGTGACAGCGAATAGTGGATCGTTTGCGATCCGTCCATATATTCAAGCAATGCATTTGGGCTAGATTTCTTGCTCTTCTCTCCTGCTTTGTTGTTGTGTATGCAACCCAATATTTGACCGTTTCCTATTTTTTTCTGAAAAACTTTTAGTTTAGTTTGTGCAGGGACATGATAAACGGAGCCTTTTCGTCTGACTCCAGTAAAAGTTTTTGCAACTAAATTTCAATTACAAAAAATTATCTAATAGAACCATAAGTTCTTTGCGCACAAGCAAGTTTACTGTTGTTTAAAAGTCGCATTTTAGTAAAGTATTCAATCGACGTTGAAAGAGTTTAAGGGCGCGTTACAACTACACGTACAAGAGTGGCGTAGGTAAAGGTAAAACCATAGGATTAGGTCTGTATAAATTTTTAACAAGCAAATAATTGCACCTTGATTTTATATTTAATGATGTCATACTACTAATCACTTTCAGGTGTACTCATCTTGGTCCTCAAATTGTTCGAGTTCGGAGCTGTTGTTGGTCTTTTCTCTGCCATTTACGGAATGAAAAATGGCGTCCGTGTCTGGCCCCTCTACAATGACCAATTTAGCTCCATTGTCATTGGTCTTCGATGACCTCATGAGACACTATGACCAGTACATGAGCTATGATACATCCAACGGTAAATTAAATGTGATGCAGATGCATGCATGCACAACAATTTATGACTCTGTCTGTTGTCTGTTATTTTTTTATCAAACACGTTTTTTTGTACTTTGCTTGACTTGTCAGAATTTCTCGAGTTCGTGATTAACCAAGAAGATTGCCGTAAGAAGTGGCATAATGCGGAGGAGGAATGTAGAAGGCTGCAACGCGAGGTTGAAACTTCAAATTCAGAAATCTCGCGACTGGAAAAAAAGATTCAAGAGATAAGAAAACATCTGGAAGGGAAAATGGAGATCATAAACAAGTCAGAGCTAGACAAAGATCGTATTGCTGTTCGAAACAACTCTGCACGGGCACTAATCAAAGCCTACTTGAAGGATGCGAAAATGCCTAGCGAGTTCAAAGAACGCTTGAGCAACGTTTTGGGTGTATTGGAAACCGGAGATCGCACTGGGGTGTCTATATTGAGGTCACCAGGAAATCCTTTGGACACAATTTCGGAGGCAGGCTCAACAGGTAATTGCTGTTTCTTGTAATATTGTAATAATGGCTTTTTTGCTTCTTCAACTTATTTATGTTCATGTGTATATTTAGATTTAAGTATGACCCAGTCGGAGGATGATTTGGATTTGTCGAATCCACGCAGTCGTAGATTACGCTCAAAGCGAGCGTCTCTGACGCAACAGGAAGGTCCTGCTAAGCGCAGTCGTCAGTCCGGATCCGTACGACTCACATTTCTCAGTAAAAAATTATGTTTTGATTAATTTTTGTTAACTGTAACTAATCGTATATTTTAGAAACAAACGCTGGATATAAACACTGCTGACCAATTGATTGCCAAAACAATCGTCTCGTTCCCAAAGGACGGACCCGTTCATGCCATAGCAAGTCTTGAGACTTATCCGTCTACCAGCACCAATTCAAAAGGGGGCCGCCATTCACCTCATTACATGCCTTCAGCACCGCCTCTTCCAGCAAGCGGTAAGTAACAAGAAAAGTTGTTAGGGAGGGGTTTAAAAGTGTCCCATGCTCATCATGTCATGTCTTGCAAATGTTATCATTTTACTTTAGAATCCGAATCTGATATTGGTGGATGGATGGACATAAACAAGGGGAAATCTTCGCCTGCGGTGCTATTTGAAAGTCACAAAATATCAGTTCCAACATGCATCTAGCTCCACACAATCTCCTCGGTTTGGACGAACCCTCAGTTCTGGTGGTGCGATGGCTACACGACCCCACGCATTCTGTCAGAAAACTGTCATCAAGCCAGAAATTTGTGAGCCGTGTGGAAAGAGGATCAAGTTTTCCAAAATTGCTTTGAAATGCAGGGACTGCAAGGCCACGTGTCATCCAGAGTGCAAAGACAAAGTCCCAATTCCATGCGTGTCAACTGGAACTCCGAGCAATAAGGATAAACATCAAATGGTAGCGTAATTATTGCCAAAACCTAATCAACTATAGTCTAATGTGCAATCATTTGTAACTTCTATTAAAATATACTTATCATTTATTTCAGGGCACAATCGCAGACTACGTTCCTGCACAGCACCCAATGGTGCCTGCACTGATTCAGCATTGTGTCAATGAAATTGAGATCCGCGGCCTCGACACCGTGGGTTTGATACCGCGTCCCGGGACCAGAGCGAGAAGTAAAGGATTTGAAGGAGAAATTCTTGAGGGGAAAGGGAGTGCCCAATCTGGCACGTTATGATATTCACGCAATTTGCGGATGCATGAAGGATTTTCTTCGAAGTCTTCAGGAACCGTTAGTTGGACGTTGGTTTTGGCGTGAGTTTGCCACTGCAACGGAATTGCAGGACCCCATCAAGCGTCAAGCAGAGATTGAGAGGATCGTACAGGATCTTCCACTGCCAAATCAGGACACGCTCGCATTTGTGTTGCTGCATTTGCAAAGGTAATTAATTATGTTATACGGCTTTCATTTTAATATCCCGAATATAGAATGATGAATGGTTAAATCCTTAAATGATTAATAATAAAAATAATAATCTCGCAAGGGTTGCTGAAAGTCCGGATGTGAAAATGCCGATCGGAAACTTATCCAAGGTGTTCGGTCCGACAATTGTCGGGTATTCTGAAAATGATTTGGACGCTGCGACCATGCTGAAAGAAACGAAGAAGCAGCAGATGGTCCTGGAAACTCTGCTTTCAACGCCTGGAGAGTTTTGGAAGAAGCTAGCGTATAGGCCACATGAGGATGGAAGGGTGTTTGCCTCTGGGGGAACGTACACCAGGGCCAAGGCCAAGACGCTGATGAAATCTCCATACACGCCGTTAGCTCCTGCTCCTATGTCCAATGCTGATCGTGTGAAGAGTAATGGCAAGAAGATTTATTTCTCGGACGATTCCCCTAAAGATGTCATCAAGACTCGATCCCACAAGCGCACATTCTTTGATTGATTAGCGACAAAAAAAAGTTTTCTTCTTCATTCTACCTTTATTAACCATGTTTTAGACTAATATATATATAAATAATACATACTGATTATAGAATAATAAAAACTATAACTAATGGGGTGCAGCGTTGCATTTTTTATTTGACTAATGTAATTTCCATGTCTGTATTTATTACAAGTTTTTATGTACGATTATGGACGTAGATTTAGTTTCTCTTTTAGGTAATCGATCAACTTTAATGGTTCGCTTCGCTGGCAAAATAATGCAAAAACTCTTAATTTTTCTTTCTCTTTTTAAACTATGGAACTAATATTTGCGCTTTTGTGAAAATGTATGAAATGTCTGTATTTTATCATTCTTTAAATAAAAAACTTCAAAAAAGTTCGTACATTTTTATTGACATTAACATTCAAACGACCTAATCTAATCCCAAGTCTTACATAAATTGTTATTGTTAGTATGTATTTACCATATAAAATGTACTTGTAAAGACGGCAACATTCACAATATTTACAAAATGAGAAAACAAAACGATGATTTAGTTGTCAGAAATAATTAGGAATACGAAAAAAACATTAAGCCTTTTTTTATTTTAATGGAAAACCCGTATCCAATGCAATCTTAGCCACATCAAATACCTCATTCGGATCAATGTCATCCATCGGCTCTTGGTCGTCAACTAAATCATCGTAGTCATCACCGCCCATGTCTCCCCCAACACTGAAAATTGCAAACAATTATTTAGTACATTCAACATATTCATCCCAATCCCAAATGATTTGGCGCAATCATATCATATCAGATTAGTTAATACGTTGCCAAAATCAGGTATTTTTAGATTTTCAATAATGCAACTTACTCATCAGGTTCATAATCATCTTCGGCCATTGTGGAGATACGGTGAGCGAGCCTTAGCGCAGTTAACTATTTTAAACACCGGTTAGGTCGGAAACCGTCTCTTCTTCTATCACTAAAACGATGATTGGCTTTCCAAAAATGAAAATGAGTAGAGTTGGTTCAAAGGTTTCGATTCTTCATATAATACTTAAGGCAACGAATTAGAGATTTTAAAGCTGATTCTTAAAATAAAAGCCTGTAAAAATGGTATTTAAATTCACCCTTCAATTAAACACGATAATTTTGAAAGGGGCAAAACATGAACGATTGAAAACAAGCGAATGCAGTTGCATAGGTATTGAACTGGGTTAATATTCGCGCGTCTGAATTCATTATGGCGCACTCAATGCTACCACACATTCACGTAGTCCAACACAAACATTAGCCAGCTGTGCTCCTACAACTTTGCAATTGCACACACAAACAATGCAATGCACTCACACGACTTTAATATATCATACGGAACGAACATCAGTATTTTTTGTTTAATCAGTTTACGCATTTTCCTAATGTCTGAGTAATTGTATAATAACTTGTAACGTGGTCTATAGTGTTCAGTTAACCAGTTAACAGCATAATCTACCTATTTATTTAATCCTTGGTTCATAAAAATACCACATATCCACCGCCTTTCGTCACAGAGCCATGAGTGTGGTGTCATTCGAGTCGCCCAAGTTGTAGATGTGTAATAATTTCTCGGATTTTAATTTTCTCTTTACCATAAGCACCTGCATGGCCCACGTTTTAACGAGAACGGAATTTCCTCCCGCAGCAGACTATGTAAATCCATGTTCTTAACATAGCCTGAAACCGAAAATCAGAGGGCGATCGGGCGATGGAAATATGTCGTTGTTATGAACCAAGGATTAACTCTATAGACTAGGTTCCTGAGAAGTAATATTATTTTTCCTACGCCTAGCTTCACCCGTATTGTCGGGTGCCGGTTACTTGTTATGTTTAATACACTTTTTAGTTATTAACTGGCTCCGTATGCGCAAATGGAAGTGTTTGTCAGAAGAGACAGAGTTGTAATTAAAAAATTACGCACCGTATAACTTTTACGTTATATTGGATTGGGACTGGGAGAACGGGACTTTCTGGAAATAAAAATATATATCTGTGTGGTAAAATGAGAACTTTAAACTGCAAATTCGTCGTCAATTACGTGTTAAGTGTTTTGTTCATATCGAGCTTTGTAAATCATGGGCCCATTACTGGCTCACACGCGTGGGACAATGCCGAGTTTGAAATGTTTGACCTTGTTGAGGAGATCAACAAAAACTTTTATGAAGTCATTGGAGTCCCTCCGGTGAGGAATCTACATTAAAACGGCTTTAACTTTGTCTGCATCCCTATACATGAGATAAAAAATTTTATTTAAGAATTTGATTGTTTGTGTAGGATGCTTCCTCCAAAGAAATCAAACAGGCATACCGCAAACTTTCAGTGAAATTACATCCGGATAAAAATCCTGCCCCTGATGCTAGCGAGAAGTTTCGTCAGGTAATTAAATATCAGATACTTATATCTAGATATTGAGTTTAGTTAATTAAACTATATGCACACCTAAATACGGTGATAAATGGTATATGGATTTTCTTTTTTGCAATACAGCTTGTTGGAATATATGAAGTTTTAAAGGATGACAAACAACTTTTATGAAGTCATTGGAGTCCCTCCGGTGAGGAATCTACATTAAAACGGCTTTAACTTTGTCTGCATCCCTATACATATGAAATACATTTTTTTATTTAAGAATTTGAATGTTTGTGTAGGATGCTTCCTCCAAAGAAATCAAACAGGCATATCGCAAACTTTCAGTGAAATTACATCCGGATAAAAATCCTGCTCCTGATGCTAGCGAGAAGTTTCGTCAGGTAATTAAATATCAGATCTAGATATTGAGTTTAGTTAATGAAACTATATGCACACCTAAATACGGTGATAAATGGTATATGGATTTTCTTTTTTGCAATACAGCTTGTTGGAATATATGAAGTTTTAAAGGATGACAAACTTCGGAAAGCTTATGACGATGTACTCGTTAATGGACTTCCAAACTGGAGACAACCCATATTTTACTTTAGACGGGCGAGGAAATTGGCCATTTGGCAGGTGTCGTTAATTTTACTTGGGATCATCTCTGTTGGTCAATATCTCGCCGGATGGGCTTCCTACTTTGAACGTAGGCTAACAGTGGTGAGTATTGATTCTCTGACAAATGTCAAATATATCCGTCTTTATTCGGAACGGCTCCAGCATATTTCAATGTGTAATGTATCGTTTATTTATACTGTATAGTACAACTATAATTCTAATGATTCATTAAAACCTTACAGCGCGAAACTCTTGAAACAAGAATGAGGCAAAAACAGCGTTCGAGGAAAGCTCAGAAAGATGGTTCTGGAATTAGTATAGACGATGAGATAGAGCAATATTTGAGAAAGCCAAGGTTAGTAATAATGACAGAACGTTAACTGCCCCGATACAGTTGTCTTTCATTCCCTTCATGTGAAATATAAAGTTCTTTTTGTACAGTCTTTTAGACATTGCTCCTTTTCAAATCTGTCGTGGTGTAAAATACCTCATTTTCAACTTTCCCGGTGATGTAATGGCTCATATCCGCTACCTGAAAGAACAGAAGGAGGAAGAAGCTCGAGAGCAGGCACGTCTGCAAGAGGAACTGGAGGAACAAATGAAGCTTGCTGCGCAACCCAAAAAGCCAAGGAAAAGGAAAACGTTGAAACTGCCCGAGAAAGAAGACCTCGATGGAAACGATGTGGACGCTGAAGAAGATCCCGATGATGCAAAAAAACCTGTTAGACCAACATACATTAGCGGGGGACTCTGGACGGATGAGGATTTGGGAGAGTTGGCCCAACTATGCAAGAAATTTCCTGGTGGGACGCCAGAACGTTGGGAGAAAATTTCAGACGCTTTAAGACGACCTGTTCCAGAAGTTACTTTTATGGCCAAAAAGGTAGCTGCTTATCAATGCTTATTTACTTTGTCAATACACCTTACAATAATTGTAAAAGGGAATTTCTATTGCAACTTGTAACACAGATAATGGAGAAGCTCGCAAAGCGACCAGAGGAGGAAGAGGTCGTTCCTCAGGTCAAAGTCAAGGTCAAGACGAAAGGTGGGAAGGCCGACGCGATCGCCGCCGGAGACATTGATAATGTGACTAGCTGGACGGTTGAGGAGCAAAAGTATTTGGAGAAAGCTTTAATGATTTATCCCAAGGGGGCCAACGAAAGGTGGGACAAAATTGCGGCGATGGTGCCCGGCAGATCCAAGGTATTTAAAATAAATTGACTTTGTCGTCTCTCGTCTCTCGTGACGCAACCTAAATCTTTTACACAAAAATCATTATTGCTAACAGGAGGAATGTATGGCAAGATTCAAGTATGTTGCTGAAATGGTAAAGAAGAAGAAGGAAAAATCGGAGCAGTCCTCGAGCTCCGACGCTCCCAGTCCTGCAGAAGGCACGGAAACGGCATCCAACAAGGACTTATCATCGGAACCCACAAAGGAGCCCGATCCTTCTGAAGAGTTAGACCCTAGTAAAGATTCAATAGAGCGTAAAAATTCCTCCTCTTCCAACAAATCCAGTTCGGATGGAGAGTGGTGCTTGGTCGAGCCATCCGAACAGTAAAACTGATTCTGAGAGTACCTACCTACATATATTTTTTCTTTTAGTTGCAACGGAATGACAATCTCTCGCGCAGTATTTTAATTGATGACGGTCACTCGATTTCATTACGTTGTATCCACGTACTCCTCATTTTTATTATGTCTGTGGTGCTTTTTATACTTTCAAGTCCGCCGAGAAAGCACAAATATACATTATGCAAATCTAAAGATCCAATTTCAATGTGATACGATATTTATTATTAATTTAATTATAATTAAAATGTAATTAATCATTGCCAGTTCAGGTTTTTTCTCTCTTCTTTCTGTAGAAGTACAAGATAAAAGTCTAAACGAGTTAGTTTTAAACTTGATGTTGTTTGTAATCTGACAAATGTCTGTATGAAATCATTTTCTTCCAAGAAACGTAATGCGTTTTCTTATTCTACATGTATGATTTCTTTTAAATAAATAAATGTCGTGTGAAACAGAGTTACAGTAATGCTGATAGTTTTTTTTTAAATTCACGCAGACAATGAATAATTTTTGTTTTGTATTATCAACGTCTTGGTCTTCTACAAAGAAAAGTGATCTCATATTATAAATGTTTGACAAAGTCAAAAGTCTTAACCTAAAAGCAGTCGTCCATTTCACCACATTTAACTCTTCAAGTAAAATGTTTCACAATCATACATTTTTATTATCTCATAAAAAGTTTTTATAGAGGTCAAAATCATATCCTTATTAGTTTTTTCAGCATATACAAATGGTTTTTTTGTAAATGGCAACTTTACAGTAAATTAATGCTACATAGACGACAATACATTAATAGTTTTGGCGATTTTTCTGAGAGTTTTATCTACCCCACCTTCATTTTACACGAAAGTACTTAATATAATATTCGTTGCTAAAATTTAGATGATAACGGGTGTTCCTAAAACATTTAAATTTTTTAGTAGTAATAATGATGTATTTTTCTTTAAACTACATGTCAGATTCGTTTATGCTTTTACATTGACACTTAAATTCAAAGGTTTTATCCAGTCACAGAAACGTAAAATAGTTTTCGTATTATTGAGACTCTTTTTTCTTGTTTGAGGTAAGTGTTAAATAATATTAATTGGGTGCAACTGGTTTTCTCTGAAGGTCCGGTTTTCTTCACAAATATTGTACATTTTTTCACTGGTTCGGGTCACGCGGGACAAAAGGCCTAACATACATGATTCTAGAACCTTTTTTACCATAATTACAAATTAAAAGTTGATTACCAAGTTTCAAGGACACATAAATTCGGAAATGCTTAGAGAAGCTTTTTATTGTCAAACAAAAAAGATTTTTTTATTAATCACGAAGGAATGCTCAAAGCTGCATTGAATATGTAATAATCATTTTATTAATCCTTATACTTAAGTGAAAACAAGAAGTACTTTCTCGAAAACGAAAGAAAAAAAAATTATCTCGGAAGCTCCGTTTAAGCCTATAAGAAATAGCGTCGACTAATTAAAGTTAAATTGTGTGTGGGCCATAAGTGACACAAGAAGTACTTTCTCGAAAACGAAAGAAAAAAAAATTATCTCGGAAGCTCCGTTTAAGCCTATAAGAAATAGCGTCGACTAATTAAAGTTAAATTGTGTGTGGGCCATAAGAGACAAATAAAACAAGAAGACAAGGTTTAAAAAAAGGGGAAAAGTCGACAAAAAAACTTGATACTTCCTATGCCAGGAAGTTTTTGATATCATAAACGTATTGGATGAACACGGCAGTCTTGAAACATGACTACAAATATGTGATTTATCAACTCATCATATATTTAGTGATCTCTAAAAGTGCTTTTGAAAATTCGTCGTTGACGCGCAGTGCACCTGCCTACCACAAACAATGCAATGAACCAAGTATTCTTGCAAAAAAATTCCTGGGTGATGTTGTGTGACATTGTCCATAATATATATATATACAAAATTTACAGATCGAGCTCGAGAAACCGCACACACTGAAAAAATCTCAGAGTCTAGCAGCAAACAGGGTATAAAACTGAAAGAAATCTGACAAAAAATGAGCATCTTTTATATCAACAAAGGCAACAATTATTTAAAACTAATCTTAAATGCGTCTTATTCAAAAGTGATGTACGTACGAAGTAATAATATACACATATAAAGAAAAAAAACATTCAAAATTTTCGCGTGATGCAAAATTAATCGTCATCTTCAAATCGAATTGCTCAAGTAGATTAAATGCTTATAAATCGAGAAAAACATGATATTTCTACACCGATGTAGTTTAGTATAACTGTATACTTTGCGGGAAAATGAACGATAAAGAGTGACAAGGTTTTGAACGATCTTTGTAATAACAATTAATTTGATTTGAATCTAGCTGCCGGTTTTGTAAAAAAAATCTCAATGAAAGGAATCACGAATACATATTTTATGCTGTAAGTTCATAAAATTGGACGTCGCGGTAATTTCGCGGCCTGATATTTATTATGACAAGTTGTCGTGATGTTAGTTAAAAAGGTTGTAAAAACGCAGAATAAAATTCAAATTCATAATAGCCAATGGTACACAATCTATTATTATTACCTCTTCCGTTCATTTTCTCTGGTGTAACAATTTTCTTTTGTGTAAACTGAAAGCTACATCGAGATCTATCCTGGCCTGTTTAATGATTTGTTTGTTCGTACTGATTTCGTAAACCTCGTAAAAACTTACAAACTAGCGAAGAACAAATATAAGCTTTTGTTCCTGTGTCACATTTCCATAATCGTTTACGTAATAAAAATATAGTCGAGTTTTCACAAACATTAGCCAAGATGATATCACTAACACTTTAAGAAACAAAATGCAAGGTTATAATTAAAAGGAATTTTCTCCCTAAACATTGATTGTTAAGAATATAAAGAGACGGGTTGGTCACGTGAGCTTTGAGGTTACCGTCTTTCCCTGAAACAGACAAGCACATTATTATTATTTTTTAGCAATAATTATGACTTCATCAAATGCTATTTAACATTAGGCAATTCAACTTATTATTGCAGTGCAGTTTGGAATGTTATAATCTTACTTGTATAGCAGATAATCTCTAATCGCTGGAGGAATATTCAGTTCATTTATACGATGAATCCTCTCCTTGCCAATACATTGACGTATAACTCTTCGGCACAAAAACATGAGTGGGAGTGGCTCCGCTGTAGCAAATAAAAGAAACATTATTGTGCTAATTAGTTTTAAAATTCTATTACGCGTATCATATACATTTGTTGAAATATTAAACTCACGGTCAAGGCCACCGATGTACTTCATTGTAATTTCACAATGACCCCAGACTGCCGACACTATAGGATACAATTTCTTTCCCTTCAGTCCGCGGAACGCTAATCCCAAGTACTGGCCATCAACTACAAAAGCTAGTGTTCCTTCGTCCATATCTAAAACAACTGTAGGAAAGACAAAACACCATGTTTTAAAAGTCAGCTTCAAGTTCAAGATACGAAATTTCATTGTCGCTACAGCGGGACTTGAATTACCTTGGAAGGTATCTGGCACTACAAAATTCTCATCTGGTTTCAATAATGCTGGATAGGTCGTCCCCGATGCGGTATTTTTGCTATCATGATAAAGTTTGTTGCGCCCTAGGTCCCAGCCCCACGACTGGTCGTTACTACCGACTAAACTCTGTAAAATACAATTACAACAATTTAGTAATATAACCAATACAGACTGTTTTGGACAGGTGGGAAATGATGAGAGTATTTTTTTTTACCTGATATCCAACTGAGTTCAGAGGAGCATCCTGAGTGGCTACTCCAACGACTGCGTGAGTTCCCCGTTGTCTCGTTGACCAGTGAATTTCCCATACATGAAGCCCTTTGCTGAAACCTGTTTTTCCTCGAATGCAGTCAGTACTTTGTGCAACCGGATGTCGATGGAATGTAAGCTTATCATCCTCCTGGACACCCATGGACACATTTATGTTAGTTATTACACTCAGTTATTTAGAAAATCTGGGCTTATTTTGTCAAATAGGTTACCTTCACAAAAATATTGAGTGACCTATCTTCGGAATTCCACGCGTTTTTCACCTGCACCTCCTTTGAAACTGGCGGCATGTCAAGCAGCATATCTAACCGAGCTGGTGGGGTTAACTCTTCAGCAAGTTCTCTGGGACCAGGAGTTCGGGGGGTTGTCTCCCTTCCCACCGCCTTCCCTCCACCAACTGCCCAAACACATTATATCGTGTACTTGACTTTTCGGATTGGTCACATAATGTGACTCACATTACATAACTTCAAGCCATATCAGAATCAAAGCCCACCTGAAACTTTCTGACCCATGCTCATTCCACGATTTCTAGCACGAGTACGTAAGAACTTATGACCTCCTCTAGTGTAGTACGGAAGAGATTGTCGAGATGTGATGAGGGGTGAGATGCTTATGTTTACTGGCGTTGACACTGACGGACAAGAGGAAGGGTGCTGGGGGTCACAAATACGGAGTGAAGGAACGTTCGGATCCCCGAGAGGCGGACCGCTCGGAATCAGGGCAGAAGCTCCCGATGGAGATCCTTGCAAGCTGTTCACTGGATTCGGGTTGAGAAAAGCAAAAGGAATTGGGTGATTTGTATTCAATCCTCTGGAATTTAGATGAGGCGGCAATGAAGGGCACCCAGAGCTTCCACAGTTGCGGGCCGAACCTCCACTTAACACCGCTCGACACTGCGATCTATTATGGGAGAGAAAAAAAGTTCCTTCAATTGTTATTTACTCATCAATTCGGTTTAACTGACGCTTTACTATTTCGTATTTTAAAACAATGTCACACGCAGGAAATCAGGTAACCGTCCCTATTTACTGGCAAAACATTCTACACTTGAACTAAAACCAACAGTATTTACTTTCGACCTTTTATGAATTTTGGACTACGAATTAGAATTAGTCGGTGTTGTAAAACATTATACGTTCCAAATATTTAAACTTCAGATTAAATTCAACTTCAACTCATTCCAAAATACTTAAATCCTCATACTATACAAAATAAAGTTATTCTGAAATCCAAAAATGCAAACAGTGGATGTTTGAAGCATGGTTGTATACGTATGTACCTCCGTTCTGATTATATGATAATAGAAATGTTACTGGAATCCACTTTAGGGCGCATTGGCAAATATAGGTGGTATAAATTTAATTTTAAAACCTGCAATGGCTTATCGTCAAGAAATGCAAAATTAATTAAGGTCCATCAACGTACCCATATTTTGTGAACTTATCGATGCCAAGGGCCTAATTACTTATAATTGGATACATTTTAAAATCTCAAATTATTATGTTTTCCCAGCTTGGTAATTTTTCAATATATTCTGCAGTGCTAAATATGAATTTTAGTACAATTTAGTAATTATACCCATTAAATAGTTACTTACATTTGGCTCAAGCTTCTTATTATGCATGCTAAAATAAGTTTACTCAAGTGAAAGTATACCAAGAGTGGCCTACCCACGGAGAAAGCATACATTCGGAAAGGAAAATACATGCTACATTTTTATGGCTTTCATAATACTCGTAATTTCCGTCTTCAAGCACCAAGCTGAAATGCATAAAGTACGTCCCTTCCTAAACAAAAATAATCCCTTAAAAATTAACTTTATTGGAGTCTCAATATGCCCCAAACGAAATTCGTGCCTTTCTCCGAACTCCGAGCAGAACAAGCCCAGCTTAGTTTCCGCTTCCGTTAGTAATGCTTTTGTAATGAAGTAATGAAGCGAACTACAAATTGCAGAATGCTTACAAGTTTCACACTCGTAATACTTTGAGTTTTTAATATCCAGAAAATTTTCCATATGAAAATGTAAATTTGCGAGCAAAACTGCAGAAAAGGATGGAACGAGAGAATCTTTTCTGTGATTTTAGCTCTGTATTTTATTTATCATAGTAAATATAAAATATGAGGAAGCTTGTACATACAAGTATATGTTTTATAGCCCCCAAAGGATCGCTTTGAAGCGTCCTCCCCAACTCGTACATAATGCATTCCAACAATAGTCCAACATTAAAGCTCAGTTCAGGATTCCATTTTCCTCAAAGTGGGATTATACTTGTAGAGCTTCACAAAAGTACAAAATGAAATGGTAAATGGGTATACATAAATACGTCATAAAACCTTTCCGCTGCCAGTGCCAGAGAGTTTCCCAAATGAGCAAAATTTATTTAACATTCATTGATCTGTATCATATTAGAGTGTGACCTCCAAAAACCCTGTTTAATGCATATCATAATATCATACTTTATGGCCAGAGAAAAACATTGAAATTCAATGCACATGCAACCGACGACAATACCACTGCGCATGTGTGCTTCCTCGACTGAAACGGTAATTTAACTATAACTCAACTGATTCCTTTGCTCTAATCCTCTGTTCAAACTTCATAAAAAATATATCTAAAAGTAGGTGTTGTAGTCGTGCCAGTTCGTTTCGTTTAAACCACTTCCCGGATCCAACATCTTTTACCAAATTAATACTGCCTCGCGATGACACTGAAACCAAAATTGAAGCTTGAGACCTTTCTCTAGTGAAAACAATTTTACTACAGTTACTTTCTAAGCACATTTATATTCAAAATTATTCCAACGAATGAAATCCGTTTCATTAATTCCTGATGAATAAAAAATTATTGCATTACTTTCAACATGCGATTTTTTCTCGTCTTGGAGCAGATGAAAATCTCGAAAAAACCTTTCGCAGTTGTAGGATTGCATAGGAAGACGACGCCAGCGCACGTGAAATTGACACGTGTATAAGATTCGCAATTCCTCGAGCTTTCCCCAAATCAATTTTATTCATCGCAATTGTGAGTATCTACATATATTTTATGGGCTCTCAGTAAAACATTTTCGAAGCCGGATTAATTTTATTTTCAATGTAGCTCGTTCAAATATCATTTGAATCTCTCTAAGCAAATCCATTTTAATCTAAAAGGAGAAATGGCTATGTATGGCATACCATTAGTTTAATGCTAACTGAATTCATCCTTTCATGTTAAGCCAAATCAAAGCACGAACAAATAAAATGATTCCAAACTAATTCAGTGAACTTTGCAATGCTTATATTTGTGGGAATAAAGCTTTAAAGTATCGACTTTCATAAGACTTCTTCAACACAATTCGTGGCATCCGACATTGGTGTATTCCAAAGAGGATTATGCCAATTGTGGCAAACAATTTCTGCCAGAATAGAATTATCTTTGTGGTGAGTTTGCACATACCCTGTGGAGCTATCCGAATCGGAAGAGTACGCTGCACAAGGCATGGTAAAATATTTTCGCGTGGGTCGTATCTCCGCTCAAAACTCAACAGAACCATAGACTCGTAGATTTGAATACAGTTTTATTTATTAATTAGGCTGCACAACAGCAAATGCTGTCACATCAAGTCAGAATGTAATAATATCACACAGCCCCGCTCTTTCCCTTTTCTTCCATTTCATACTGTAATTGGCCATTTCATACTCGAATGTCTTTAATCTATTGAACGATATCTTGAAACTTTAATGGTCACAACAATAATTGTCTTGCATGCTTTATCGTCAACCAAAGAAAAAAAAATCAATACCAATCAATACACAGTGGCAACAACAAGAGTTAAAAATATGGAACAAATTAACACTCTCATTTCGAGCCGAGTACTACTTCTACTGCCTTTGCATGAGCATCATATATTATCACAAACTGTACAGAAAACCACGCCACTCTTTACCACACGATCGCCGGTGAAAGGATTTTAATACATAATTGTGAGAATGAGTCATTAACTCATATAAACTGTGAGTTTACATATCAGCATGGCATACACAATTTTTTGTCTATTTTGTTACATATGGCCTAGGTTTCATGATTTTTCCTTCACTGCTTGACCAACAACAAACGTATCAGTTTTTATTCTCTTTGATAAAACGAACAATATCACAATTATTTCTTTCAAAAACAGTTTACATGCACATGAAGTCATAAAAGGAAGAGAGATAGGCTGAGTGGGGCTTGTACACAGCAACCGTTTACAAAGTGAAGTACATATTAGCTCTCTGTGGCCCCCAAAAATGTTGTCATTAAGTTACACAATCACTGCGTATGCACTGCACACACATCAACGAAGCAAAAATGCGACAACAATCGTTATCTTCCTAATCACAAGTTAGATCGCAAAACGTAAGGTAAAAAAGGTTTGCACTAAAGTAAGGCAATAGTACCACCCTAAAAATCTTCAAAGCTCGATTCTTTATTCGTGCTCATATATGGCGGAAAGCATATTTGGTTTTGTAGACAATTTTCGTGAAAAAAAAATTCTCACTGAAGGTAAATTTCTGCACAGAAATTGAAGAAANCGGAAAACATATTTGGTTTTGTAGACAATTTTCGTGAAAAAAAAATTCTCACTGAAGGTAAATTTCTGCACAGAAATTGAAGAAATGTTAGTATGAAGATTGATCACATTTAATTTTTATTAAATCCTGAGAATGAGGACTCTTGTCTCAAAATACTGGCATAAATTTTACAGATCAATTGTGGTCGGTATATACGCATATGCACACGGTGTAACAATAGATAATCTATTTTTTAGAACTACCACACACGTTTGATAACAATTCAAGTTTACAACAACAAAATTAAGCTTAAAAGTATTTTATTTAATAAAACTGTACATGAAAACCGAAGAGTAACAAATAACAACTGTTTAACTAGGACAAAGGGTAGACAAAGACTGAAAGTACTGGCTTCAGATGCAAACGCTTTTTAGATAGGCACATACTTTTTCCCTTGCAGCCACCACATCATTTGCAGAGAGCAGCGTGCTTTTTTTTCTGCCTCTTGTAAATTAGCATTGTGTAGATGTAGAACAAAAAAATATATATATGACTATCACTCTCGTTCGAGTCTCAAAAAATTGTTTGCATATGTATGTAAAAGTGAATCTGAAAAGGAGAGTGATAGTGTGATTACTCTGCGACTGAGGTCTTTGCAGTCTATCCACTTTTTATGCGTAAGAGGAACAAAGCGCTTCTGCGAAAAAACAACATCGTCATCATTGAATCAAAGCACATAATCAGCCCTTCTGCGATATTGACTCAAGAGTCAGTACTACACATTATCATGCTTTCATAGACGCTTTTCGCGATGGTTGACGAACGACGCTGCTAGTATTCACATTCACTAACAAGACTGTCTGTGAGTGAGCGCAAAGAGCATGATGCCATTCAGAAATTCAAATGACTTCAGCAGCCACCATCACCACCACTACACTTCTTTTGAAGGCAATAATTGTTAGCACCATACAGTGCATTGTTTATACATGAGTTAAATTAAATGGAGAAAAAACGTTAAAGCATTGAATTCTCTATTTTTATTTGCTCAGGCTAAATGTGTTCTCTTGCTCACTTTGAGAAGGCACTAATTATTGGGGAACAATGCAATGTCAATGTTATTTGGCAGCAAAGAAGGCAAGACCCAAACCAGATATTCATTGTTTATAACTGCACCAACAACAACTCCATTTCAAAAAAGCTAGTAGTTATGTAGTGCTCCTTTAGACGAAGAGAACGGATAGACAAAAATGACTCTACGTCCATGAGTGAGGGTTATTATGTACCATCATCATCACCAAACATACCACTGCCACTTCCACTATTACTTTTTTATGGGACTATGGCGTAATCTGAATGTTAAAGTGTAATTGATGTGTACTTGCATGATACAAGGGATCTCTTCTCTTATCTCACACCCTCTTCTTTGTACTCGTAAATGGTGACGAGAGAAGAGAGAATCCTTAATAAAATTCTATATCCACCCTGAGACTGTGAGAGAATACCTATGTCTGAGAATGCCTATACACGTTACATTACAAGATTATACAATTTTTGTCGAGATTTACCTGTAGAAATGTTAGACAATTGGTGGTGGCTGAAGAGATACAGAAAAAAACCGTCCCTATATGCCTACATCATGCTCTTCTGAATTGGGCTCTTTTGTGATTGTCTCTCTAAATGCATGTATGATCTGGATGAATGCTTTCTACTAGGCTAAAATGAGCTACATGAACAACAATCTCTCCCCACTGCATTTTGGGATTATTGATTGTTAAAGGTAATTTCTGCTTTACGAGTATGTACATTTCCTTGTCATCGCACACTTCTCTCAGGTTATGCTTCGGGTGAGCAGAGCAGACATGTTCTCTACAGATACTCTGAGCACAAAGAAATACTAATCTGTAGAAAGCTTTTTTTGTGCCTACCATATTTAACTTTTTGGAACTAAATATTCATTATTGAATTGAGCATTAAACCATTTTTTACGCACACTGCCATGATTGTGCACAGATGTAAGAACCATGTTTCCTTATGAAGCACACACATACATTTTCCACACTTCATATGGAGAAACAAGCAAAAACACTAAAGTTTCGTCTCGTGTTTTATAATACGGAAAAATTATGTTTAAATTTAAATATTGAGTTGTGTGTGTGTGTGTGCTTGTATTATGATGGCACAAAATCAGAAGCGTTTTTCCATTTGAGCTGAGAGAATATGTATATACATATATGCTTTGAGCCCAACAAGAACAAAAAAATGTAGCATCACGGAAAGCCACCTTTTTCATTCCTACAAAGGTAAGGCTCGAATATTTTTTACATTGGTACAAGAAGCTTTACCACATCCACAAAACTCCATCGTCTGCACACCTCATCATCATAATAATCATCGAGAGATTTTGTAAGCGTATGAGCGTAAATACGATGAGAGAGACAAGGTCAGTTCAATCATCACACTGCAGCTCTGACTGAGAGTAGTACCTAACCACAGCAATTTCCTTCTCACACAGTATTATACTCTTTAGAGTTTTTTTTAAGAAGAAAGAAAAAAAATCAAAGTAACAATATGAATACTATAAGCGCATGAAGAAGAAGAGTGACGCTACTCCATCAAAAAATCCTCCTCCTCTTCCACACATGGAGAATTACACAGATTCTTTTCCCTATTTATTGTGCAAGCGTAAATTGTAAAGTTTTAGACAAAAAATGAATTTTCCATGGATCACAATGCAGAACAGAGGCAGACGATGAATGCGCTTTATTATGATAATTTGAATATTGTCTTCTTGCTGATCGATTTACTGTGGAGGAATGTCGTGCTTTTTTTCAGGGAACAGGGTACGTTCAACTGTGTCTAACCCTATCCTTGAAAAGAGAAAAAAATTAATGTACCAAACTTAAATCCTTACAAATGCTGGTAAAAAAGTGTACAACGCGTCGCGTCGTCGACAAGATTTGCAATATTTTCATCAAGAGACAAAGGAAATGACTAATTTAATGTGGGAGATGTGTACGAGACTAAAATGCCTCAACTTGATTATGACGAATCATAGCGTAAAGCAAAAGTGCTGAATAAAATTTAATGGGAATTTTGAGACAAGATTGATACCATTAACTTTGAATAAGCACCATTTTAGACGAAATTGTCAGCTTTTTCTAAAAGTTGAATAGAGCTTGTTGTCTTCCGATTGCACCTACTGTCGCCGTTCTGGGCGCGAAATGAAGCATGATGCGATTTAATTAATACCTCACCAGACATTTTGCACAAAACGGCTTTTGACGGTTACTTCACATTTTTAAAAACAAGCAATTGTAAATATTTGTGTTTGCTATGCTTATGTGTCATTAAAAAATAAATATACATTTCAAAACCGTTCTGGAGCATTTCTCGACTGCCGCAGAATTCAAATAGCATGCTTATCTCACCACGCTCATCCTCAGTTTGGAAGTTTATTTCTTGGAAAATGTTACCTCATCACAAATATTGTTCAACGCAACAACTGTCGCTGTTCTGGGCGCGAAATGAAGCATGATGCGATTTAATTAATACCTCACCAGACATTTTGCACAAAACGGCTTTTGACGGTTACTTCACATTTTTAAAACGAGCAATTTTAAATATTTGTGTTTGCTATGCTTATGTCTGTCATTAAAAAATAAATAAACTATACATTTCAAAACCGTTCTGGAGCATTTCTCGACTGCCGCAGAATTCAAAATGCATGCTTATCTCACCACGCTCATCCTCAGTTTGGAAGTTTATTTCTTGGAAAATGTTACCTCATCACAAATATTGTTCAACGCAACTAAATTTCCGCTCAAATGTTTCAGCATCATCTCTGAAACTTGAGTACCCAGCCCATGCATGATAATTTATTTATTCAGTTTAACTAAACTGCTTCGTAATAATCAGATGCCCATCGAGATTTCATTTTTGCATGTATTATCACAACGTCACAAGTTACACAACCCTCCTTACCTACACGAAACGAGCTGAAATGGTGATAATTAATAGACCGACGAATTTCATTTCTCATGGCTCCTGGTGCTTCATTGTCAATGTCTTTTATAATACCTACGCGGAACACGTAATTAGCGTGATTGCATTATTGCCTCCCTTTGCTCAAAAGTCAGGTGTGTATGTGTGCGACAAGCGATTTTACAATCTCTTGTAGGGTTCCGTCTTAATGGAATATTATAATCACTTTTTATTTCACTGATGTCCACAAGAGCTTACATGTTAGAAGAGGTAGCTCACAGTCAAATCTGTCATAAATAATGCTGCATTTAGTAATATGACTAGTTAACGTTCATCCCATAAAATACGAGAGTCCCATTGCCATTTTGGCTGGCCAAGCGACAAGTTAGCGTAATATCATCATCAGTCCATTCAATACGATTTGCCATCCATTTCCCCATCCTTTTTTACTACACTTGTTGACCTTATCCTTGTCGGCGATAAAAAATATTTTTTGGTCCAAGCATGATTTGGATTGAAGAGATTTTGTAGATAAATTATCAAGAGTAAAATAATGTATCGGCGAGATATTCTCAAGCAAGACATTTATACTCCATCTTCTCCGTATATTCCTATTAACTAACACATCTTCTGAACACATAAAAAGCAAATTACAATTGATAAACACACGTACTTGTAGGTGCTTGTTTTTTTGCTTCCAATAGCATCCAAACCCTAACATTATCATCATTGGTGGTTCCAAATGCAGGCTAAATTTTGAGGAATTGGATAATGATGTGTAGTACTCAATTTTATTCCCTTTTTTATTCAGGAACAAAATGTTTTTAAATCGAAACCTTTTTTATCTAAAATTTAACTTTGAATTAATTTAACATTTAAGTATTTGTACTGCCATTTGGGTATTGTCTTCAGGTTGAGTTAGGCAGTAGGAAAAAGCGTGACAATGTTTTTGCTTCTCATAAATACTAACAACGTGAGACGAGTAGGAGTATTTTCATTGTCTTGTGCATACTTCTGGAGGTCTAATCCATAAAAGTTTGATTTTTTGCTTCCAATAGCATCCAAACCCTAACATTATCATCATTGGTGGTTCCAAACACAGGCTAAATTTTTGAGGAATTGGATAATGATGTGTAGTACTCAATTTTATTCCCTTTTTTATTCAGGAACAAAATGTTTTTAATCGAAACCTATTTTTATCTAAAATTTAACTTTGTATTAATTTAATATTTAAGTATTTGTACTGCCATTTTGGTATTGTCTTCAGGTTGAGTTAGGCAGTAGGAAAAAGCGTCACAATGTTTTTGCTTCTCATAAATACTAACAACGTGAGACGAGTAGGAGTATTTTCATTGTCTTGTGCATACTTCTGGAGGTCTAATCCATAAAAGTTTGCTTGAAAAATGTTTTGCCTTTTTTGAGAGATGAGTGAATATGCGCTCAAATACTGCACGATGGATACGGAACCCAACGCAATGCTTCAATAAAAGGGGAAAATGCACACATGAAAGCCTCCTAAAGGCAATTATCATCGCCACTCTTTAAGGCTGCGAGTCCACGCACTGAATTGGCTGTAGGTGAGAACAGACTTCGAAGGAACTGAAGAAGATACTGAGCATTACTCATCGTTACAACACCAACAGCGTCCATGGTCAGAAAAGCCTATCTATTTTCACAAGTTTTACATTATGCGCATTTTTGGTGTAACATTAGACGATGAGAACTCGAATCGCTGTTAGTTTTAAACTCTGTATCATGCTACGACTCTACAAAAAGCGTCTCCTCAGACGCAAACGCCTTCGTCTGACAAACAGCAAGTGCAAAAGACTAGCGACTGAAGAGCCAATTCATAAAGCACTACTAGTAATCAGGAATCATCCCAAAAGTGCACCATTATGCCACAAAGTATTACGTACTTTCGCTTTTTTATAAAGACTGGCAAATGACAAACATTATTAGAGGAGGAACAATGGAATTGAATTAAACAAAAGCATTCATTGATATTATGACTGCGCGTTTGAGGACAAAAGTGCAATTATACCTAACCTAGTTTTAAATTCAACCTGACGTGTGTGCATGCCACCTAAAACGGGCCGCCGCAATTCTCATAAATCATACGGAACGTCAAGGGCCCATATCACGCAGAATTTAAATATACGCACAGGGCGCAAATAATTTACTCAAGACCAAATTAGAGCTACTTTTAATGCAAATGGAAAACTCTAAAATAGCTCAGGGATATAAATATAGCTTAATAATATGCAACATGGTTTAAACTCTCGTTATCCACCTGCCATTTTTCCTAAGTCTACCAGCATGGCGGCAGTGTGCGTGACAAAGTTGATTTCAAAAGATCGGAAATCATTCAGTCGGGACCATTCAAGACCCATTCTCTTTTCACCATGTTTGTGTATTTGTTTTTGTCTTATACGGAGCACTTTGTAAGGTGGAGTAGGTCACTGTCATATCGCTCGTTACCTCATTTATTTAACAAAGTCATTATAATACGTGAATTAGCCTTTGCATCGTAGTTTGCAAGGAATAAATGATTAGATAGTGGCGTGTTATGTAGCATACAAACACATAAAGACATGTAGAGAAAAAATGTAAGTGTGATTGGAATATCAAAATAACTATTTTTCATGATTTATGATAATTGTCATTGTCTAAAAAACTTGGGATTTTCAGAATTTGTATAAAAACTTCAAAATATCCTTCTTTTGAAATTTGATTTGCAATTATTCTCGTATAACGTGCCTAATTGAATTGAGGAAAGATTTTCCTAGATAAGTATCAAACCTTCTAACGTTTCCTCTTTTATAGTATGTCCTGACGCATGCAAACCTTCAAAAATAGCTTCATAGTCTCTGGTTATTAGATAGCATTAAGTTTTGGTGGCGTGGTCTGACATTGACAATGACTTCAATTCAGATAAGCCCTAAAATTTTGGTGTGCCTGCGCATCACAGCTCACACAGAACAGGTATATATCGCATTGTTTACGATCTTTCTCGTATTATTTATGACTTGCATTAAGTTTTATGCGAATATTATATGATATTTTTGGGCGCATCCATAAACCGCACTTCCACGCAGAGAGGAGTGGGTTAAGGTTGCCATTATGCAGTAAAGTGTACAGTTACGACGAAGGCAATGGGACTTTTGTATGTATGTACAACAACGTTTCCCTTCTTCATGTCCAACATCAAGGGCTGCAACACAACGTGCTACAACATGCATAATATGCAAAGAATGTGGCACTATTAGAACCACAACTAAAATAACACACAGTTCCCATTGTTAAAGGGTTGCAAGTGGGAAGCGTTTGTACTGCTCCTTTGCTCGACTAGAGGCCAGAGACTAACAAGATTGGGGGTTGCAGTTCACACAGACCATTACAATCACAATATTTATTACATCAGTTTTAGTTAGCAGTTTGCATGTTTTAGAGTTGTACATTAACGCTCTTTATGCATGTGCTTCTGCTTCATTGGAGAACGTTGTTATTTGCAAACGGATAATCTTTGTCAGTCCTCTTGTCAGTACCCTTAGGTCACATAAGTAGAGATGCAAGATTAAAGTTCACATGTACTTAAATTACAAAAGTATACCCATGAATGTTCATATATGCACACCATTATGTTGTATCCTCATCAGAAACGCTCGGGGCCATCTATGATATAATCATTGATCTTGACACAAAAAATGATTATCATATTTTGATACGATCCAATATGTACCTATACATATACAGTTTACAATGAACAAAAAGTGTAAATCTCAAGAAAATTTTGCTTGTTTTCCTGAAATCATAAGCGAACAACGTTTTTTCATCGCAAAGTGCACACACACAAAAACTGAAAAGGATATGGTAATGGTAATCACATCGCATTGTCTAAAATATTATTAGTGTGTGTGCGCGTTGTTCAACTTTTCAAGTTCAGGATGAAAAATACAATGCCTAAAGTTACGTCAACTGTTAGTTATAGAAGCCATATACACACTTTTTTTGTTAATGCCAGACTTGTAAAATGTCGATTAATAAAATGCGATTTTGATGNATGCCAGACTTGTAAAATGTCGATTAATAAAATGCGATTTTGATGTCCTTAAAAAACAATCAAAATATGAATATACACGGTATGCTTAAGCTACATTGTGTAAATGAAAAAAATAATGCACAAACGCAACCATACTCTTTTTTTTAGCAAAACAGGATGCAGGCAAATACCTGTAGGATAAACTGATAAAAATACAGGGTGTATCAGGAGGATATGACGTAACTTTGCCTACAAATATTTGGGCAATTTAAAGCCGAAAATGATTAATAACTTTTTTCCTAATTCGGCTTCCTTTTCGAGATATCGGGGCGAGAATTGGGGGTTGTTGGAGGTTTTAGCCGTCTCCCAGCAATAATTGCATTAGTGAATGGCTTGACGACGACAAGGTGAACGGTTGGAACACCATAACACCAACATTGACATTCTTTGGGAGAACAAGCCGAATGACCATTCCAAAAAACTTAAAACCTTGCATACGTAAAGAAGAGAATCTTTACAACATTTGGCAAGATCTGACGTTGCACACACAAAACCCTCAGCAACCCACAACTTCTTGAACCGATATCTCGAAAACGAAGCCGATTCATGAAAAATGTATTTGATTATTTGCGGCTCAAAACTGTTCACATATTATGCAGGCAAAGTTACGTCACATCCACCTGATACACCCTGTATATGATTTTGTAATATTTTGGTTTTGACGAATTCAATGGCTGTGAGCGCATCCCTTTTTAATTGTAAAAAAATTGACCAAGTTTAAAATACTTTCTGCGACCTTCAGCACATTTTATGGTATGGCTGTGTAGTATGAGTCATATCCTCCCGTAAGCTCACAGTTCTATCTCCTCACAACAATGGATTCAGTTGCAATGGGATACGTAACAATGGAACTAAAAGTAGAATGGAAATGCAGCACATGAGAACCATCTCTTGTGTACCATTCCAATTCACTCATTTCCACCATGTTTGCAGGTGACACAAATCGATATGTGTAAAGTATGGAAACCTGATAAAAAGCTGATTTGGCCAAAGGAGTGATGAGGTCGCAGCCAGCCAATCGTTGCGTCGCCCTGTAAGATTGTCACACCAACGTCCACAAGGAATACACGCAAGCAGAGGGACCGGAACAGGACTATTTGCAAGGAATGGTCGGAGGTTGTTACAGTTGTTGCGATAATGATGTTGCTGCTGGCCTAACGTGCCCACATGAAATGTGATTGGTGAGGAGCACATAAGACAACACAACGTGTTTGCAGCCGAGTTGACAAATGACACATTGGGAGGGTAATGCTGCTGGGCTAAGAAGGCGGGTGGAGTGGTCAGCAATGCTCGTGGTGCGTACAGATGATGGTAGCCATTGCCACTAATGGGTCCATTGCTAATTACCGTCACCATTGGCCTCGTTGGAAGCTGGAGGTCCGCTGTGGTTCCGGCAGGTTTATTCCGATCAAATTATGTCGCAAAACACGCTTCCACTCTGCCCTTTCCCAATGCCATTCATCGACCAGAGAGAAATGCTCAAGGATGTGTAAGCTGATTATATTGTGCTTTCTTTGGAATGGAGAAATATTTTTGTACAGAAGTGAGCTGTTGTGTGGATGCTTTAAGCAGCTCTAATTTCTTGTAAGTGTATTACACGCGTCTACTGTCGGATGAGCATTTGCGTTTCAATATAAGAGTTCATGTGTGTAAAATGGCAGTATTTTTCAACGCCTTATTGAGAGCTAGGACGTTCCACGAAAAATTCAATTTGCTCCTATTCTTCCGTATTGAATTACTTTCACCGAGAAAGCGACAAACTCGATTGACTCACACAAAAAAAAATTTTTTTTTGCTTTTGCATTTCTCAGAATCCAGCAGCTTTATCCATAAATAAAAATGACTTTTTTTTACGTTGAGTACATTTCATTGATCTAATACAAAGTACGAATACGTGGCTTTTTAAGGTTTAGACATATTTAAATGTCATTTTTGCCGATTTCCTCACTAATGATGTCAACTCCTTTTCCCATAAGCGGAGACAGTTTAAATGTCGTCACAGGAAATTTGCGTGTATATCTATCAAAGCACACAAGTGTTTATCTTATCCTTATTATTAGTGTAGCAGGTGAAGTAAGCCGGTGCTTACACTGACAAATACTCTATCACCATCACATCACCCTTTTTCTCAATGAAAGTCAGACAAATTGCATTATATCTCCGCACACTCAAAATACACCAAAATAGTTTTCTATTCTTCTGCGCGGTCCGAAGAAAGTGTATATAACAGTATCGTGACGGTCGCAATGTCACCAGTGTAAATAAAGTGTTATTATGATAATTTGGACACGATTTCAGCTCTCGCCGTAACACTTAATTCCAATGCCCACATTAGAGACACACCAAATTTCTCTACACGTTTAGAAACACTACATAGATCGAGATCTGTGAGCAGAAGGACTAGCTCAAAGGCATTCTACGCTCCTGGACTTTCTCCACAACAACAATTCTAACAAATTCTCCATTCACTTGGATAATTTCCACTTAATCGCCAGGCCGTTTCAAGTTCAAAACGGCTATTGACAACCTTCCCGACTATGACGAATGTTTACATTGACCTTTTCCCAAGAGTAGTAGTCCTCATGGTTTCATAGTTCTTCGTAGTTTTCATAGTTATATAATTGGTCGAATCATAAAAATAATGCTACTATCCAATACAAAAGTCCATAATCCGCACTTTCACACAGCCACATACAATTTTTGTCACTGTCGCCTTTTCTCTCCTCCACTTTATTTCTGCTTTCCCAAAAAAATTTCTCTCTGCGTGATCAAACTCCGTTTGAGAAAGAGCTATTGTGTGGCAGCATCGAATGGAAAAGTAAGGAGAATGTAATATGCAACTACTTTTTCATTCTTTCTCCAGAGCAGCGAGAAAGAGAGGAGAAGGGGATAACCTGCGGCAAAGAACGGAGACTTTGTACTGCCGATAAAGGATATTAAAAAGAGTATATAAGTTGGAGCGTTTGGAGAGTGAGATGGGAAAAAGCAACCTTCCTCTCTCCGAACCAAGCTCAACTTTTCTACATTTTTGGTTTTTGTGGTAGCAACACATTATATTCCAGAGCCTTTGGAAAGCCTGCCGAGCGAGTATCAAAAAAGGAAGGGAGAGAGTGCAATATGCATTACCCCCTATATATTTCCACGAAGACGAGTGAACAGCTCGCAATCGCCATTCCAGCACCAACACATACATACTTTGTGCGCCATTCCACTGAAATACTGGAAAACTATAGGGTAAAGTGTGAGGGAGACACAGAGAAAACGCAAAAAAGAATACCCGAGAAAGTTTCAGTCAAAGAGAAAATGCTTATTCTTCTCCAAGTTAAAACTACGAGTATGCAGCATAAAGTCAAGTGTGTCGTTACAAGCCCTAGCTCTTTCGCTCTCCCACAAAACTATATACTTACTTGGATGAACCACCCCTCTCTACCCTCTCCCTTCATGTTTTTTCTCCATTGCATAACGTACATTATGTGCAAGTGAATTCAATCGTTAAACCAAATATATAGGCTCTGGCATTGAAAAATCCTCATACAGGAAGTAAAGTTTTATGCAGGAAAAGTTGAGCCAGCTTATATGCCAAGTATATGTACACTATGTATGGATGTCAACTGGAAAACCCTGGAATACATCAGGCTTTTAGTATAGCTGACCTGAGCTGTGCGGAAGAGAATAAGAGAATGCTTTGCCAGCAATTTTTTTCCTTGGCTCACAGCTCTCAGCGATGTATGGGATCCCAGCTTAGTATTTTACTTCTTCGGTGGAAGAAATATGCCCAATTTCACAAATTAAATGAGCTTTTTTTACTCGCACGAAAGTGTAATCAGGATGTTTCATTCGCTTTCTCCTAATGCTATCCTTAGCTATGAGGAGCTGCTTTTAACATAGGGTATACAGATAATAATGCTACATTAATGAAGGTGTCATGTTCCCATCTTCGCAAACATTCAGTCATTGTCTAGAACACGGTTGCCGTGTCCTCTTTTAGGTATAGTGGAATGGCCTTTCCAGTCATAAAGAATGTGGGTGACGCTCCAATATTTCGTGCATTTGGAGGGACAACCGTAATCATTCTCGTTCGAAATAAGTTGAGAGCAAAGACGAGCCCGTTCCATTTTATTACTTGCACGGTACCCACTCTCTCTCTCACCCCCTCATCAAAGGAAAAAGTATGATCTCAACATTACATTTTCTTTCACAAGAGCACATTCCTCCTTCTCTACGAACTTGGCGAGAAAATGTCTCACAGAACAAAAAAAAACTTCTCTTCTCAGACTTTATTTCACCATGTATCACGGGTAAAAGATGGGAATGGGTATCAGTTGAAAAGCAGGAGTTAGAGAACCCCCTGACTTCTCTCTCCAAGATCTTTTTATCTCTTTATATTGATCCAGCAGGAGAATGTGGAAGCTATGGCGTGCTCACTGACTAGGGAAAAACTTTTTCCTCTTTTCTCTCCTTCTTCACTTCCCTTTTCTGCCCTATCTGTCTCCACGAGTTTGGATCAACTTTTTTGTTCTACGTTGTGGATAGAGCTTAGGAAAGGAGTAGGAATGTGCAGTGGCAGAAAACCAGTTCCCTTCTTCACATCTCCCTCTTTTCCAATGATTTTCCATGCTCACAAACCTTACTGAACTTTTTTCTCTAGCTTTTCCAATGACGGTTTTCTCCCTCGCCGCACGAAGAATGATATGACAAAGAGTTGCATTTGCACAAATGTAACTTGGCCAGAAAAGGGGTAGTTTTTACGAATTTATACAGAATTCGGTCTTCTTAACCAAAATTTAAACCCTGTATTTGTGTTTTACACTTTTAAAATGAAAACGTAATGTTTGCTTGCATTTATCGTCTCTCTGGAGAAAGAACGCCCCCTGATCACGCACAGCAGATCGAACATGCCATGCAGAGGGGAAGCACACACGGTGGATAATGGCTAGATTGCAATTATACTGATATTAGATAATATCGCTGCTGCTGGAATACACTTTATTAAAAAAAACGTCTGAGTAATCAGGATTGCATGTGGAAAATATCGACAGCTTTAAAAAGCCGCTGGCGTTAGCACAAAATCTTGAACAAGTATGATGCTATTGTGGAACCCTCTTGTGCCTTATATTAAATTTCAAAAGAACTCGAGCGACTTTGAGTGTTCATGGACTTTGGCTCAATTACTTGCGAGAGTCCCAGGCATTCGCCACTCGATTTTAGTAGATAGAGGCTAAAATGTATCAGAAAATGAGTAATGCTCCCCGCGTTCAATTTATAATTCAAAAGTCACGTTCACATTTATGTTTTAGGAGAGAAGAGGGTGCAATATGCATGGTGAATGTGTGTATCATTCGAGTTCATTGTTCTTTTCAATTTTTTAGAATCCATTCATTCAAAAGTTTAAAACAATGTTTGATGCACCCTGAACTCACAAAATGCGTTCCAGATATGCGGGTGGGTGATTTTCACTCGATTAATAACGGACTAAATTCTGCTCACGATTCAGTTCGTGTCATATATTCACTGCGTAACAGTTTCCAGTATTTAAAGTGGAGGCACATTTTTAACCCAATACTATTTCTCATAAGAATTTACATACGATCACATAACCTGGTAAAACTTAATTGTGGTACTTTAAGCGTGCATTAATATAAATTTTTTCGTTAGC
>JAHZMY010001103.1:0-11315 GCA_027743915.1 Seira sanloemensis
ATTTAAAACCAGCGTGTAATTTTAATAGTATTTATTGTAAATGTGAGATTTAAAGGTTTACACACTTTAAGATCTAAAAATGAGAGAGATATTATATATATTTATTTTAGTAAAAGCGATATGATTTTATGGGGTTGATTGCAACAATAAAGGAACAAGATTAATACAAATATAATTAAATACTGAAAATAATTTTCAATGCAGCAATGCAAGTGTGTGGTGTCCACACAAATACTTGCAATTAAGTTTAAACATATCCTCTTACATAGATTGTCAAAAAGTTCATCTCAACAGCGTCGTTATTTTACGAAGTGTCTCGTTGAACAGCGCCCGACTCTGAGAACTGAAAAATGTGCGCTGTGTCGTCCTCCGATAAGCAGTGCAGTGATCTGCCGAGGTCATTCGTCGCAAAAAAATGTTTCTCTGTACAAAACCTCTCTTTGCATATGCCAATTACAAGACTATGGCTAGTGTCGGTTATCCAGCATTCCTCCCTCAGCCATGTAATGAATGACCACCATACGCTTCGTGTAGAATTTCTTGAAAAAAGTTTTACCTTAAGAAAGAATTAGACAAAAAAGAAAGTGGATGTAATAACTAAAAAGTAAAGAACATTAAGATATAAAGAAATGGGCTCTGACTACAGCCAGCAATGGCTACGCCGGTAGCTTGCACCAGGTGCAAAATATTTTTTTGTTGAGAATCCCACTCTTATATTATGTAATCAAAAAAGAAATTTTCCAAAAAAAAGGTTTGATTTCCACATAGGCATTTTCCCCACCGTACCACAACCTCATACTTTCTCCGTTCAGCGTTCTCCGTGCACCTTCTCGGAATGACGGGTTTGAGGGGAAATATGAGACAACAGATCTGCAAAGATTCATAATTCTCATACAAAAGCAAAGCCACCATTTGCAAAACTTATGGATCAATTATAGAAGGATTTGGTGTAATTCAAATACTTAACCTCTCGCCACTCTTCAAAATAACATTTTAATTAACGCCAATAAACGCAGGCCCCTTTGACTGCTAACTGGTCACCAAGACCCGTATTCTCACCAAGTCTTCCCCTTAATCCCAAGCTCACCTCAAACCTGAAAACCTACTTTGACGCTGACATAATCCAAGTGGATTTATCCAGCCCTTCGGACTCCACCGAAGCCGCCATTGAGACAAATTCGTGTGTCGTCAAAGTCACCTACAATAAGATCCAAATTGATTCTATCTCGAACAAGACTCTAGGCTTGTCCTCGTCAACGCCATCTACTTCAAGGGCACCTGGCAATATGCGTTTCCTAAATGTGGGATTTAAGTTTCAAATAAACCCGATGAGACGATGAGTCTATTTTTGTTGACATGATACATTGACATGGCTATGACTCTGACGTAAGTGCTTGATTGTAAAGTGACTTTAACATGGCCGGAAAACAAATTTCAATTTAAATATAGGTAGGCTACACGATAGTCATACAGTCCATAAATTTTGTCCATGCCAGTGTACAGATGCTTCATTTACAAATGTAATTAATCTACATTTTACAAAAAAAATTCTGCTCTCCATTTCGCTCATCAATTATCACAAAAAATGACTAATGCTTTTTCATACATTGCACGTGTGTGCTTGTAATTGCAGTGTATGGGAACACCTCATTTTCCATTCATCAAAGCCATATCCACAAGAAAATTTATTGCTTTTTGGCATTCTGTATTTGTGACTTAGAGAGCGTATTTATAATATATCTGGCATTAGGGCTCATTAGGGTTAATCTTCTCTCTCTCTCTTTATTATACCGTCATCATCTCTGTCAAAGTCCTTTGGAATTACCACTTTTACAAATTATATTATGCACCTCCATGAAACTTTCTCATTTCTCATACAACCAAAAAATCCATCTAGCCCTCAAGCTCTGCCTCTGTCATTATATATGAAATCGTTAAAAGTCTCCGTGCAAAAAAATGCCAAAAAAAGTATTGAACTAAAACTCAAGCCCATATATCCATCTCTTTACCTGTTTCCCATACAAAATAACTTTTCTGGTCGATGTGTCTCCCACTACTTTCTGGTCCCATTCATATGAGCACATCTGTGAGCTTCCTAAATGTATTACCCATCCACACACACTCACACACATTTATTTGGCTCATAAGAAAACAGCATTGTTTTCAGGAGAATTATGTGACAGAACAGAGCTCACACACTCACATCACATCATCATCGTCAATATTAGTTTTTGCCGCATATTCGCCCTGTGAATATTATGTGAGTGAGTCACACATAATAGGTATATAACAGAAAAACACTTGAATGCTCCAAACAATTGGGTTTTAATCAAACTGAACAGTATTTGACTATATTGGTTGGTTTAGGGTTTAGGCATAATGTGCTATTTTCGGCTGTGACCTGTATGAAAAGTTTTTAGTATTCGTGAGAACATTGGAGGCAGAGGGTGTGCATAAAAAGTGACTTTGGGCAAGTTTACTAAAAAAAATCACATTTACAAAACTGGAAAAAATTATTAACAGCAGCGATGGCAGACAGCAAGGTTTTGAGCACGGCCAATAATGACTTTACAACGGGACTTTACAAGGTAGAGTAAACTAATATTATATGTCACTTGTAAATATTTGGCATGTGCCCGATTCAAAACTTTAATATCATTTGGAAGGTGTCTATACAAGGCATTAATAAAATACTTCTGATGATTGTCAAAGGCGCTGTTCCGTTCGGCTTCCGGTGAAAACCTCATCTTCTCGCCGTTCAGCCTGCACACCGTCCTGGGGATGGTGGGACTCGGGGCGAGGGGAAATACGAGGGAGGAAATATTTGCCGGTTTAAAGTTCAACGAGAAGGACGGTGACGTGGTGGGGAGCAGCTACGGGGCTGTCATCAATGGGTTCCAGGTACTTTAGCACATTTGTATATATTCAAAATTTGAATTTCAAGTTGCAGATGACAAGTTGATTTTCCAGGATTAGGGGAAATATGAAATGTACAATAATATTTGATTGATTTGAAATTATGCAGAGTGCGGCAAGTCCCGAGACCTTTACATTGTTGACGGCAAACCGTGTTTACAGCCAGACGGGATACGGTCTCCACTCGACATTCACAGATCGGCTGAAGACTCACTTCAAAGCCGACTTTGAGCAACTGAACTTTGCTGAGAATCAGGCATCCGCTAAAAGCATTAATGACTGGGTGGAGACTACCACGAATGGGAAGATCAAGGATCTTATCAGTCCAGGTATGTACTTGCTAGCGGATTTTTCTATCTTAACAATTATCTGCCTGACCTTAATATTCACTTCAAAAATATTTTAACGATTCAACAGATGCGTTGAACAGCTTGACCCGACTTGTGCTCGTCAACGGGATCTACTTTAAAGGTTTCTGGGAGCACAAGTTTGACCCAGAAAGTACCTGCAAGGTCCCTTTCCGCCTGGACGGTTCCAAGCAGGTTGAAACGGACATGATGTTCATCACGGAAAAATTTCCTTACGGAGAACTTCCAGAACTCGATGCTGAAGCTGTCAGCCTGCCTTACAAAGGTGTGCATAAATAATAAATAATATTTAGAAACAGGAATTAAAAGAAAGGAATTACCAATTCTTATAATGTTATTATCGTTATTTGTAGGTGGCCGCCTCAGCATGATCATCATTTTACCAAAGGCGGTTGACGGTCTCGGCAAGATCCAGGAGAATATCGGCAGCATCCTCGAAGGCGGAAAGAGTCTGGTGGGCTCTCGTCTCGAGAAGTCCAGAGATAAGGTTGAGCTGGCCTTGCCAAAGTTTAAAATTGAAGCGACGCTTGGGAATCTCGTTGATGTTTTGAAAGCTGTGAGTGACATAATGGCAAACAAGAAGCAACATTTTTTATCTTATCTTTCACCTGATTTCCTATAAAGGAAAAATTGTGATTGACACTTTGGGATGGGAATAATATGCTATATTAATTTTAACATTGTGTTTTAATGTCAATGTATGTTTGCAGCTCGGAATGAAGCAAATGTTTAGTGCGAACGAAGCCGACTTTGGCGCAATCACGGATCCTGAAGGTGACAATCCAGCTTTGTTCGTATCGTCAGTGATCCAGAAGGCCTTCATCGAGGTGAATAGAATCTCGTTGATGTTTTGAAAGCTGTGAGTGACATAATGACAAACAAGAAGCAACATTTTTTTATCTTATCTTTTTTACCTGATTTCCTATAAATGAAAAATTGTGTTTGACATTCTTTGGGATGTGAATAATATTGCTATAATTTTAACATTGTGTTTTAATGTCAAAATGTATGTATGTTTGCAGCTCGGAATGAAGCAAATGTTTAGTGCGAACGAAGCCGACTTTGGCGCAATCACGGATCCCGAAGGTGACAATCCAGCTTTGTGATGCGATGCCTTCCCATCACGATTCCGTTTAATGTGGACCATCCGTTCTACTTCCAAATTGTGGATCATGAGAATGGGGACCTGGTCTTGTTCTCGGGACACTGCAGTGATCCCACCAAGTAGAGGGCCTTAACTATATTTGTGAACTTGTACTGGTAGCTTATATGCTATAAAAATTAACTGACGGTGGTATTAAAAAGGTGCTTTATTTTTAAGGGTTTAGGTGGTTTCGGCAATCAGTATTCCGTCCAGTTTTAAATGAAACAAGATATTTGGCACATTTACAACTAAAATAACGTTATTGTAATTTGAGTATTTATTTACTGACTAATGCAGCCATTTGTACTGAATTTACATGTTCCGCATATATAATTTTGAGCCTGATTATTTTGAGATTTTTAACTTGCCTTTATTTTTACTGTGATACAATCTGAAAATTGAGTTATTTATAAAAAGTTTATTGTTATTAAAAATGGGGAAACTTGAGAAATCTTTATTTTTTCATTGATCATCTTAAGCAAACCATTTTATAAGGTCAATAGGTCACATGCGTGTAATTTTCTGAGTGGTTAAACACATTCTCAATTACCTAATACAAAAAATAATTTCAATTCTGACTGTTACTCATATGAAAATTTTATTATTCATATTTTTCTAGGCCACTTGCTTAACTTAATTAAATAAATAGGTTATAAATTAACTAGCCAAAGTGCATCAAGGTCAAGGGTATGACTCTTGCGTCCTCTTATCATTGGTCGTCGTCACCTCAACATCCCGCTTCTGAAAAACCCACCCAAAAGTGGAAAACGGCGAGTCCGCCACCAGCCCCTGAAACTCGTTCCGGAACCCATCCGACCTCATGTAGAAGAAAAAGTTGACAAACGAGTTCAAACTGACGGAGAGAAAGAGTCCCAGAAAGATCTCCCTGTAAGCCAACCTCTCGACGACGATAAAGTACCAGTGGAAATATCCCACAATATTGCAAACAAAGAGGAAGGCGACCACAGGCACAAACATTTTGACCGCGTTGATATCCTTCTTGCTCTTGTGACTCATCTCCTTCCTCCTCCTTGTGAACTTGCGGATTTCGTAGCAAATGAGAATGTTCAAGATGAGGAGAATGGGAAGGGGCGCCCAAAAGTCGACAATGCTCACAGCGGCGGCCAGAGTGACGTACCAGAATTTTTCGAAAGGGGTTCCGAGAATGATATAGTCGAATCGGGCGAGGGCCGGGATGTCGTGGCCAAGTTGGTTCTCTTTGATGGCGAAGCTGGTGAAGCGGGGCAGGGCGAAGAAGCCGGCGATGAGGAGGAAGATGAGGGTGGTTAGTCTGGTGCGGGATTCGGTGAACCAGGCGGATGAGCGGATTGGAAAGGCCAGCACCAGGTATCTCTCTGTGTGCAAGAGAATAATTACATAAATATTCTCGCTTTTTACTGAGATTCTATCCCAGGAATTATAGAACTCTGAAGACTTTGGTGAAGGTTGTGAAAAAATTGAATGTTTTGGTGACTCTCAATTTTTTAAGCTTTGGATGCAGCAGATTCCTTCCTTGAAACAAAAGGAAACTAAAGGAAGGAATTTTTTTGATTTTTGTGTAAAGAATATCATGATTTGTCAAAGCTGACATTTCTCAAATTTCAAAGCGCATTTGTAGTTTTCATTAAGTTTTTGAAGGTCAGAAACATCCAAAATAAAAGTGTACAATTTTCGAGACAAAAATGTGAAGCCCTGATGAGTTTTGGGAAATGGTTTACAAAATTGAAATTCCTCAAACACCAATAATATACTGAACGATTTCTTTTGAAATTAAAATTATTAGGACCAGACACCAGCTCCGAAATAAATGTATGAAAAAATTACCCAATGTAATCATGACGGTGAGTAAGGAAGATCCAGATCGTGCTTTGGAAAAAAAACGCATAAAAATGGTTAGCGGTGAAAAATAGGAATTTTCGAAAAAGTAGTGTAAGTCCAAGAATAAAGTACCAAAGTAGCATGAAAATGTCCCCAAGTACACAAAGTACTGCGTTGTGGCACCACGGTCCCAGTTTTCTGCGTTCCAAATCATTCATTAAAGACACTTCATTACATAATATGTAGCTAAATATTAGTCCCCGTTTTTCAATATTGGGGCAAGTTGATATTTCTGCCTACAACTGATAATTTCATTTTAACTTTAAATCCTCCATAATTTTCCTCAAATGCTTACCAAACATTGAAATAGTCGAAGTCGCCCCCACCACCGACGTGACACTCCCAACGAGATCGAAGCACGCGAGCGCCAACAAGAACGTGTCAAACGCTCTTTTACTATTCTGCCTCCGAATGACCATGACAATCAGACAATTCGTGACAACGCCAAATAACCCGGTGAAGAAAATGAGGACCCACGCCATGACTGATACCATGTGTCCTGGACCGCCCGGCTCGTCCAGTGAGCCTCCAGCCCAAAATCTGCCGAGAACTGGACATCTGACACAGGTCGTATCAGAGCAGGACAGGTGGTTATCGGGCAGCTCGACAAAGTAGCAAGAGAGGAGGGGCAACTTGGTCATGGTCCGATTGTCGGCCATCGCTAATAATTAGTTTATTAATTAGGAGAGAATGGAATTTACTATTTATTTATTTAAACTAAAACTGGAACTGACGTTTTATGTTTGAGCAAATTATTCTTTTTATATTTGACAGCGATTGTTTGGGAATCGCCTTTGAAAAATGTGGAATAGTGGAATGCGTGAATCATTATTATTTATAGGTTTTTGGCCACAAATTGTGACGGTGATTGTTTTAAAGCTTGTGGCTAGGTAAAAATACCAACAATCCTGTGGCTTTCAGCAGACATCGTCATTATCATATTGAGACAAAATATCTTTGGTGCATGAAATACTTGGTAGAAAGGTTGGTCACCAAAATGCCATGTCCAGAAAGGAAGTCGAAAAAACGTGTTTCAGTTTACAACGCTTGATTGCTGCGAAAATGAAGCCAGAACACTCGTGTCATTTGTTCATACAAAACCAATATTAGCTTTGCTAAATTAGCTACATACAGCTTTGAAAATAGCAGCAGAAGAGACAAAAAAGCTTTTCCAACATTCCAACACAACTCAAGAATATTACCTACCGTAGGTGATTACTAGCTATTTAGACTCGGCTACTGCTAAAGTACTGGCGGCAACGTGCTAAAATATGTTGCGTTGCCAAGTGTTATTTCGGCTTAGCCACGCACAAGTCTAAATAGCATATAGGTTTGTACTTTATGTTTGCTTCTCCTTACCAAATATGGCACAGATACATATAATTTAAACTCAAGAAACTTTGGCATACAAACAATTCACGACAGCAATTATGTCCGGTCGATTCATTATCTCCAGCATAATTATAGCTTACCTAAATCCTCAGGTCCGTGTATGCTAAGCATTCTTAAAACATCAATGTGAAAACATTTTGGCGAATTAGTGGTAACCCAACGAGTCACAATCAAATCCAAAGTCAAAAATACTTCAAACGGATGAGACATGAAAGTGAATGAAGTGAAGAAATCACAAAAAGGAAAATGATTTAAAATAGAGATAACATTTATTAATTGCACATTTATCCTCTCCAAAGAGAAGTCAGAGTTCGCACAGCAGGCCAGTTCTGCCTTATCTCTCGCAAATTTTTCCAAGTACAAACATGTTACACGGTCTCTTATTTGACAAATGCAATATTACAAAACAAACTGTTTAACTAACTAAGAAAATATTTTTCTCAGATTCATTCCATTTTCTACGATTCCTGTTTAGGTCGTCGCAGATATTTACTTCTCTGTCTAACACTTTCTCAAATCACCCCATTAGCCATTCTACTAATCCACACGGCAAGTTTTTATCGGGATATACATATACATATAATATTGTAATGGATACCTTTACGCGAACCCTGGCACTCTGTATCATACCCCTCTTGCTCCTAAAATGCACTGCAGTTTTGTCTGACCCCACCTACGTTGATGTCTCCGATATTTTTTTGGGTTCGGATAACACGCAATCGAATTCTGAAAATGAGATCCCATCAAGCCATGGCACCGTCACAATTATCGTGACTGGGCGGAATGGATCTGACATCTCGTCAACTGTAAGCAACCAAACCTTATTTATGTAAAACTTAAAATTATAAAGTATGTATTATAATACAACTGCAAAAATTCAGATACGGGAGCTCCTTGGCCCATTGACCAACTGCTCAAAACCCCAGAACCCCGGGCCCCCCGAGACCCTCACCGCCATCACCGAGTACACGCTGCGCATTACCTCACCGCGCCAAAACTTCACGCTGATCCTCCTCCACCTCCCCGGCTTGGTCAACGGGAGAACGAAACAAGACGACTCTCGCATCCTGGCTGCGCTTAAACAATATATTATCCTGGCAGGTCCTTCGGGACCCCAGTTCTTTCTCGCACTATCACGATTCGACGAGTATGGAGTGAATAGTGGCAACTCATCGTTCGTCCAGTTTACCAATCGTCTGGGGCTCTTTGACAACGTGTTTTTGGACAAAGTCTTTGGTAATGACAAGATTCCATTCATCTTCCTCCTGACTCATTTTATGAGTGAAACCAAGTATAATCAGCGGAGACCATCCAAACAGATCTCGACATTCCAAAGGGCCATCAACGAGTACAGCAACTTTTCACAAACTCCTAACTTGTTCGTCGTCGGCGAGAACAACGCTGAAGATGAGTACGACGCCGAGGTCGTCGACGGATTTTACAAACTCTTAAATAAGCAACTGTACCCAAAAAACGTCTGGGAGACGATGATCAACGCCAGCAGCAACCCGAGTCAAATTGAGTTACTTAAAATTATGATTGCCAGCAGGGGAAAGGCGCTGGACTGCAGCGCGTCTCAGATCAACACCGACTGGGAGCAGTTTGACGAGGACGCGGCAGCTTTCGAGTATCTCCTAAGAGTTAAAAACACCACCGTTGAGCAGAATCTTGTTAATCTGCAGATTCAGAATAAGGTGTCCAGCAAAAGACATGGAGACAGGGTGCAGATGACGGCGCTTCAAGTGTACCTCCAACGCAACAACTACACGATGCCTGCCCACCTGCCAACTACCGCAGAAGAGAAGACTGCGTTTTTTCAAAAGTCTGGGTTGGTGAACAATACCATACCTGCGATGATACTTCAGGAGGTTTTTGATCTGGAGATGCCAAAGTTTGAGGGATCACTGGCAGTTGGGCACGGTTATGCGCTAATGTCTGACAAATTGGCCGCAAAGACTCCCTTTGAAGTCACAGACCTGTTTCCGAGTCCTATCGAGGTTGGTGAACAATACCATACCTGCGATGATACTTCAGGAGGTTTTTGATCTGGAGATGCCAAAGTTTGAGGGATCACTGGCAGTTGGACACGGTTATGCGCTAATGTCTGACAAATTGGCCTCAAAGACTCCCTTTGAAGTCACAGACCTGTTTCCGAGTCCTATCGGATACCAGCTACCAAGTTTTATGCGGTGCAAGAAACTTCCCAGATTGGAGGTCAAGGTGTTTGGGTCGTATTTTGAGAACGGTACTGAGTTTGCAAAGGAAAGGCTCAAGTGGCTCCNAGGTCAAGGTGTTTGGGTCGTATTTTGAGAACGTTACTGAGTTTGCAAAGGAAAGGCTCAAGTGGCTCCTTAAGAATACGGGCAATGTGAGTCTAGAAGACTTTGACAGTAAAATGAGGGTACAAGGGTACAACGTTCCCACATCAAAGAACTTGACGGTGGTAACGGAGGTACGTAGTTTCGAGTGTACCTATGTTAAGCGACCCTGGCTTTGCAAAATGCACCGAGGAGTTTATCGAGGAGATTACCGACCTACGTCCGTTTAATTCTAGTAATAAAGCCTCAGTTGGCGACTGGAATAGATTTTTTCACTGGTTCGGGTCGCATGTCGTCTCAAAGAGTTTTGGTGGTGGGTGGGTGCAGGCGAGTGTTGTTTGGGGTGGGGGGTCGGCTGAAGAGGTCAACTCTACTCTTGATGCATTAATTAAATTTAGGCGGGTTGCAGGTGGGAGCGTGCCTTGGTATAGAGTCTTTGGGGGCGAGTTGCCTGGTGGGGTCGAGCCTGTTACTCTTTATGTGATGGGGAAGAGTGAGAGGGACAAGGTGCTTGCCGAGTGGGTGCGGTCTCTGGGCTCTGAGTTTGTCATGATGGAGAATGAGCTGGGGCTCGTGCCTATTAGCAGGGTGGTTAAAACGTGCGTGGGGGACGACGAGGGGAATATGGTGAGGAGGGCGACTCGTGTCTACCTCAGGGGGCAGCTCAAGTACAGCAAGAAGCAGCGGGGTAATGGGAAGAGGAGGAAGAAGGTGGGGGTTGGTGAATATTTGAGCGAGTCTGAGTCTGGTGTGGCTCAGGAGCAAGGCACTACCTCCACACCAATTAAAAGACCACAGCCAACTAATCAAAACTCTCCGATTCAGACGCAGCGACCACACGGAGGCGTTCCCTTGGCAACACCATATGACCAGGGTTACTCGCGGGAGCAGTACCGGCCACCCGTTTCAACAAATCATCAAGGCTCACACAATAGAACACAAAGTCCCTCTGACCAAGACCCCCGCTCGGTCCTGCTCCAAGCAAGCCTAAACAGCACATCCCACATGTTTAACCTGATGAACAGCACGCTCCAGTCGACCAGGGCCAGAAACGCGGAGCAGGACTCTCACAACCAGAGAATGTTTGATAAGCACAAGCAGGAGAGCCTCCAGAGCTCTGCGGACAGGCTAGCTCGGATGAGGGAAGAGGAGGTCAGGAAGACGAGCGAAGCGGAGCAGACGTACCGGCGGAAGATGAAGGAGCTGAAGAGGGAAGCGGAGGAGGACAGGAGCTACCACGAGAGGAAGATGCTGGCGCTGAGGCAAATGCGGGAGGAGAATGAGATGATGCACATGCTG
>JAHZMY010001104.1:0-33992 GCA_027743915.1 Seira sanloemensis
TCTTCTCCTGCCTCCTCCTTTGATTCACCAGAAGCTACGGATCCTTGACTCTGCCCCATTTTCACAGAGTTTGCTTTTCAGGTGGTGAAAGTAATAGTGAAGGCGATAGAAAGGGACTTAACTGATTCCTCGAATTATCACGTAAAGAATATACGACACTTGAAAAGTCTAATACTTTCAACTTCAAATGAGACGTGAATCTTTTTTCAAAGATATTGGAGAAATTAGAGCAGGTTCTCAGAGGAAATGTGATGATCGAAACGAAATAAAATATTTCAAGACGTGTTTGGTTCAGTAAAGTCGGTGAATCATGTCACTCCCTCAAATTCCGAGAGTGTACTAAGGAAGGAAACATTGAGAAAGGGGGTAAGTATCGGCTTCCGTGATCTCAAGGGGAAAATTCAAAAGTTTCATGGAGTCACGGCAATATTTTAATTGCAAATTGAGCAAACATCTAGACGATTCTTGTGCGTTTTATTTAAGCATGCTTTTCTTTTCATTTTTCCACTGCGCGGACATTATGTAATAGAACCCATTTTTGAATTGATGCTTTCATAATCCTCAATTCAAAATCATCAGAATTGGATTCAAAATTAGCCTAAGTCATATGATGTATGATGCATTAGGCTTTTCAGCTACATAAATTGATGACATTACAAATTGATGCTGTGGATTTTTTCGGACTGACCAACTGGACTTCCGCATCACTTAAGCCTTTCCTTTCATCAACCTGTGTCAACATATTTTCTAAGCCAACAAGTTTTGTTTGTACATATTTGAGCCGTAGATTAAATCTTCACTCCAAAATAGCGACATGAAATCCATTTTATAATAATGAGTTAAATAAGGCATAAAGGCATAGATCAAAACCACTCGAGCACGTTGGCCGTCCATCAAAGTAAAGACAAATTGTAAATAGAGTTTCCATTCATATTCATGCTTATTAATCGAAACTATCATCTAAAATAAAACCCATTAAAATGCTTAACTATTGTAATGCACGAGAATTCCAGAAATCTTTGGCAACTCCGATCCAAATAAATATGTGTGAAATATACAAACGCAAACCGTGAGACAGTTGAAAGAGAATTGGCTCGCTCAAAGAAAAAGCAAAGATGTTTGTACGGCTGTGCTTACCTTAATAAGTCGTACAATATTTCCAGCATGAACATAACAAGGTGGCACAAGATCTTCTAGCTTTGTGGACGCAGACAACGACAATTTCATTTTTGTCTCCGGAAGAATAACAGGTAGCAAGAAGACAGACAGCGCGAGCCACACCAGAAGACTTTTTCGTAATAATTTCTTCAGCATAGACCGAGTGATCATCCCCTCGGAGCATCTCCGGAAGACTGAACCAACTTGCCAGTACCAGGGCTTTCGTTGAGAAGAGGTAGTAAGGAAGAATCCTGAAAATGGCCGACAGAGATCGGTTAGAGTAATAGGTTAGTTCACCCGTCACCTTTCTCACATTGCCCCATTTGCCGCGTCCCATCCCATCATACCTTGTCATCATCCGCTGTTTTGCTCGCAGGAGATTTCTCTGGGGGGACTTGAGGCGATGGGGGCACGGGAGACGAGAGGACTGTTGGCTGCACCTTCGGTGGACGTGATCTACGGCCAGCATTCCTCGAGACGAAGTTGAATTCCGGCCAAAACGGCAGCTTCGTCTTTGCTGCAAGGAAGGTTTCCACTTACCACCAGTCGTTGCATCTGAAATATGTTTAAAATACATCAAGTTCTTTCAGTCCTTAATTCGTATAAATGGCAACATGTCGTGAGTTGCAAAAAGATATTTCGTAGAAAAAGAGATTTTTTGGTCTGTTTATTTTTTCTAAAAGACATGTGTTCTCCCATCGGGATAACCTTGATCCGTCATTGTTTCGTAACGCATAATAATAAGAGAAAAAGTGAAACTGAGCGACTCACCTCCCAATATTCAGACTCAATTGCTTCAAGTGACTCCATATCGTGAGTGTCTTCCTCCACCAGCTAATTTTTTATTTTCACGAGCGAGAAATATTTCAAGAATAGAAAAATAACCCAGTTGAGCCATTGAAACAAGGTTTTTTTAAAAAAATTCTAGTACGAGAATGGACGTAGTCTGTTAAGTAAAAATACGTTCATTATTTATTATTTCAGCGAAAAACAGGAAAATACTAACCAAAGCTGGGCATAACATTCGAATGTGGTCTGCCCATCTGAGGTAGGGTGGGCCACATGAAGACACCCTAGCGACGAAATCTTTCAGTTCTTTTATCACGATACTTTTCGCTTGCGGCCGACAAGTTGTTACCCAGTCCTTCAAACAAACGCAAAAATAATTAGATCCCCAAACATTCAAAAAAAGATGACGAGTCAAAGAGAAGGAAGTCACATCAAATTATTTCTGTGTGGAATGAAAATTTCAAATAAAAAGTTAGGGCAATTTTATGTGGGGAAATATAGAGGCCTCGAAATTACAGTCATGAGAAAGTTCCGCACAACTTGGAAGGCAGGTGCAAGTGACAATGAAGCAAAGCGCTCATGCAAAAAGGCATTGTAGAGTACGGCTCTGGCGGTAATACTTCTCCAAAACTTTCGCAAGAATGCTCTGTCACAAACCTAGGCAAGTAAAATCAGTGGCCACTGATCAATCAAAAGTGTACATTCAACGGTCGAAAGGTACAAGCAAAATGCTGAGAATGCATGCAAAAAAATAAAATTCTAGAGGAAAACGTTTTAATACCTATATACAAATGTATATATATCAAACATGACTCTCATTTTGAAAATGTTGGGAGGGAAAACGTAATCGTAAATATAAATTACATACACATTTATTGCATAACATAGGAGACAAAAGGCCGATAATATTGTGTCATTGAAAATGCATTACTTCAACAAAGAGTAAAACTGCCCGATGAACTAATGGCATATCAGAAATGAAGATGCTGTCGTGGCGTCGACAGGCAGAGCTGGCAGGCGACACGGAGCTCCTTCTGCTAATGCTAAGAGGGCCTATTTCGTTTCCACTGCCCGCAGCGGATGAGGCTTTCTCCTCGAAAGGACTAACACCCCGCGACAAAGCTTTTGGCGAGTGAGGCGTCAGTAACCCCGGTGACGATGGAGGGGGAGGAACGGGTGGCGGAATCACAGAAGGGAATCCCCTCACCGGGCTTGACGGGCTGAGCAAGTGCGCCGCGGTTGGAATGGGCAACGTGGGTGACGTCGGTGGAGGGGTGGTAGAAAGACCTGGGAGTATTAGAGGGAGCGGAGCCTCAAGGGTGACCTTTGGCACAGAACGGGATCTTGGTCTTGGAGAGGCGGGGGGCATCGCGGGAGGCGACGGAGGCTCGATCGACGTGTCGAGGAAATCCGGAAGATTTTGAAGACGTCTTTGAAATGCGAGAATCTCATCTTCAGGAGTGTCTTTTGGAGGAGACGTTACTTCAGGAGCAACATCCAGCGACCGATTTCGACTTAAGCGTCTCGTCTTTTTTTGGTGCAAGCTCCCAAAACGGAATGACTAGAGTAGATATACATAAAAAATGAGTCATTCTCTTGAGCTATAGACATTTTTGGTCCAAAATTAATAAGTCATTGAGTACGGTCATACCTGCTTTGCCAAAAATGATGGTGATGTGGCTGGTGTGTTATTTTGACTACTTGGACCACTGCCACCATTTCCCCCAATTGCTGTGTGTAAGCTTTCTCTGGACGTAGCCGCTCTGAGCGCCGCCAGAGGAAGGAGGCCGAAAATGGAGCTTTCTCTAGGCTTCGAACTAATTTCAATGGCTAACTTTTGGCTGTCTTCTGACTTCTCAACGCTTGCCTCTTGACTCGATGATCTCCACTTTGAGAAAATGCCGCGTATTGTGCTGCTACTCTTTTTTGTTGGAGAAACCGGTGTGGCGTCTGTGGGTGACACCGTTTCCTCCAGCTCGTGAAGAACCAGACTTTCCTCTCCCTCCGTCAGATTCGCTCCAGACGCGCAATCCACGGTAAGGCTGACCTGCAAAACGCAACACAATAAATTCGTGTGACATTTGAGAACCTGAACCAAATGCACAGTGAATGAGTGGAATAAGTAGTCAACAGGTGTAGCACCTGACGTCGACGTCTCAGTGTCAGCGGAACGGACTCGTCTGTACTTGACGCTCTGCTTCGCGAGGTTCTCGACTCACCGGACAAAATGGAGAAAACAGAGTGGCCAGAATGGCCCGAATACGCGGAAGCAAATGAGGCACGAGAGGCACAACTTTTCCATCTACGCAGTGCTAAACCCGTACTAAGAAGTCGGTGCAATAACAGTCTCAAAAGTATCGTTGGATGAATTATAGCTGGAAAGCATGTCTGGAATATCTTCACGAACGCTGGATCCAGTTCAGGTCCCCCAATACTGTCTCGACGGCCTACGGACAACACAAAGATATCAAGGGAGTTCTACCCACACATCACATAAAAATCACTAAAACTTAAAAAAAAAATACAACACTTTTTCCACACAAAAGAGACAGAGAAAGGACACACGCATTCACACTTTAATTCAAAATAAATGCATCTTTTTTCCTGTACAGCTTACTTTCTGCAGAATGCCTTCGGAAGTGGAGTGCTGGGGAGAAGCAATTGCGACTCGGACTCTGGTTAAGCCAACTTGATGATGATGGCTCACGCAAATACGGCGAACCAGGGGCAACGCTTACCTTTAAATTTGAAATGAAAAATCGTGAGGATAGTAGGAAGAGCTCAAAAACTTTTTTCGGATTCAGATAGTAATAACAAGAGGAGAAACAAAAAGTCCTCGATGAGAATAAGTTGCCGCTCCACATGCTCCAAACGCTGAGCTCTAACTAACGTGAGAAATTAGAGGAGCAACGCGTTTAAATAGCTAAAGCATGAAGATACGTTGCACACAAGAATTATGTCTTATCAAAGTATATTTCCTGGTAAGTGACGTGATGCCTTGATCTGATATATAGCCTTTTTGTCTTGCAAACTTTTTTCTTCTTCAAAATGAAATGTACAATATAATGCTGGGGGAGAAGGAAAAAGTAAAATTGTACTCGAAAATGCAGAGAGAGAAAGAAACTTTTATTTAGATGAAATATGAGGACGTCGCTCATCAACAAGAAGAAGCTCAAGAATATCTTGAAAAAAAGTGAATATTAGATTTACATGACTGCCAATCATTTGATGAACAAACTTTCTCAGAACACGCTAACTTATATTGTTTACGCTTGAAATGTGGAAAAGGGGCGTGGGGTATTCTCTTTCCCAATAGATATTAAAAATATGCTCAAAAAGGAGGAGAAAAAATAAGTTACTTTCCTTCCGGGAACGGTAAGAGCAAAAGTTTCATCATTTTAATAAAAAAAATTCTAAACAAAATAACCCATCATGGAGAGTAAATTCGTCGAATTTAAACAATAAAGTGCGAAGACAGAGGTAAACTGGAATGAGGACACACAAACGTCCATATTTGAGAGTCTTAAAATTTATATGCGTATTTTTTACCTCGAGCGACTTGAGAACTCTTATGAGAGTGGACTCCACCGACATGGCAATCACAGGTGGAAGATTACCACTTCCAGCATGCGGATGACCCAGCACCGGAGGTGGAGTTGAGCACGTCCACGTAATAAAGACATCCTCATTGCCTAGATTACCACTGGTAAAGGTGGACTCATCTTTGACCAAAACAAGTACTAATTTTAATTGGTCCGTTCAAAAACACAAGTACACAAAGGACAACTTTCTCCATTACTTCCATAGCCAAAAATACATACTGTGTGTGTGTGACTCATGAAATTCATAAAAAAAACTGTGTATTTACTGTCTGCTGAACATCTATATATAAAAACTAACAATCAATTTTTCACCGGCGACGACATGTTCAATCATTTTCTGTTGACTTTTGGTCCTTGTGAGTGAGTGAGTGAGTAGAATCATGGTTGGAAAGAGAAAGCAGAGTGGAAGAATGTAGTCCGTAGGGCTGCCTACTCTTGTCCCAAACATAAAACAGGAAGTTTGAGGAACAAAACAAGTTGTGTGCACTGAGCATTTTTGCATCAGCTTCGCAATCGGTGGTAACGACACATTTGATGATGAGAAAGGGGACAAAGAGAAAGTACGGAGAGAGCTGTACTCTGTGTGTTTCCGTACAATCGGACTCTGAACATTTGTGATGTTATCTAACCTGCTGTGATGAGATCAAAGACACTGACACGGAGAGCGGACCGATGATGAAGTCCAAGGTACACAAGGAGTCGCGCGGCGTGATGCTTCACGTAACGAGCAAACAGAGTTGTGTGGTTCGTGTAGAAGAACTCGTCTGCAGGTAGCAAAAGGGGTGGTAGGGCGTCCGCAACCCCTGCATCGATCAGTGGTTTATGGTGAGCAGTGTCTAAGGCTAGCGTCGCCAAGATTTGCAGGACTAAGCAAAGCAGTTGCTAAAAATAGAGAGAAACAAAAAAGTACTTAGCCTCTCTCCATTTGATATTAAAAATATTGGCGAAATATTTATAATGAGATGATGTCGTTCCCACCACGCTTCACTAAGCCGGAAAAAGTTCATATTATCCTGTAGTCGTCGTGGTATAGAGTAGTTTTTTTATTGTGAACTTGTTTCACTTCATCACGGTGAACTTTTCTAGCGCTGCATGTGTGCTCGAAGAAACTTTACTTTTCCATATTATAGAGCTTGCCTAAAAAGATTCGGAAGGGAGGCACAGTGACGAGTGAAGGTGGGTAGGAGAAAAAGTCAGGAGGCAAAAGAGGGAGGAGATCAAAAGGAAAAAAAATCTCAATTGAACATTTTAAATTGAACCACATACCCAGGAGCATTCACTATGAAGTTGGCTAATGGGAAAATATTCAAAGCGTGTTTGTATCTTGTCATTCCCATTTTATTTTCTCAGATTCACATCTTTCGCCGAGTATCGTGAAAAAAAGAAAGAAAAAAATATATTGATTTATAAATAAGGAAAAGGTCAGAGGAGTGAGAATAAGTCTGCCCGTAGACTTCTTGGAACGCACTTGTTTCGATATGGGAGAATGTACTCCGGGGAGCCTGATTATGACAGACATAGTTTACTTTACTGCGACTAGATAGGGGCAATCAGGTCTACTAAACAGGATTTCAAAATTGTCCTTTGGGTCCTCCAGCAGTGGAGACACATTGGATTAGGACTAGAAATTGAAAATGTGCCGCAATAATTCAAGCGTCGAAACAACAATAAAAGGGAACGTTGTAGGACTGGTTGATTCATCATTTCTACATTGCACCCATGTCCTGTAATTGCCAAATGGGCATGAATGTGTGAGCCTGATCATCATTATTTTTTCGTAGAATTCAATTTGTTTTTTTATTTGACGATTACAGAGGCCCTATAAAATTGTTGTAGTAGGAAACATAAAAGAAAACCTCACATCATCTCTCGGTAGCTTTTTCAGTCCATTTTTATGGGCTCATCTGGAGCAGGTTGCCAATTCGATTATACTGAAAATTTTAATGACTCTCGTAAAAGAAGGTAAGGAGAGTGACTTACTGGATCATGCGTTGCATCCAAGGCGGCAATCAGGATCCGTAGCGGTGCTTCACTGACTAATGACTTTTGGACGGCAGGAGAATGAACAAGAAAGACGAGGAGACGCGCGCTCAGAAGCTGGAGACAGTGTGCGCTGCACGCTCTCCTCCTGCAAACAAAAATCCGTTTGAATAGCATACATTACATCAATTAATTAGAGCTGCACCTCAACTACTATGACTATAAAGTTGTTCAGAGATTTTTCTGGGTATACATAACATTACATTCCTATTATGTATGTTTATACAGAAATTTCTTCATGGTTTCGTGAACCATTACGTGCACAAAAAGAGGGATATTATTTTTCTGCCCTGTTTTTTTCCTTTTAAAAACTTTGCTTTTTTTGAGCACACGGAGCAACTTCCACAGATTTTGTATGGGGAAGAAATGTAGTAGTAATGATATCAGTATCACGTCAAGTGAACTTTGAGGGCGCATTACTTACACCGAAGGCACGGAATGGATGGTCTTAATCAACTTGTCTTTTTCAATTTATCAGCTTTTCTCCCCTAACAGATCACACTTCAAATTCACTTCCCGAGTCAATCGGTACGTCCATTGTCTATCCGTGTTTCACCTGGTTGCGAGCATTCACAGTTGGAAAAGTTACGGGGGATATCAGAGGCACTTTATCAAATCCTTTTACTCCTATAACTAACTTTGTATTAATGGAGCAAACTTTATTCTTCAGAGAATGTGTCTATATTGAAGATCAAGACTTTTTTGTGCTTGTGTACTTCCAATTCCAAGAAGAAAAGAGGGAAAAAAATCTTTTCGGTGTAATCACAAAACGAGAAAAGTTTTTCTATTCTCACCTGACTGACGGTGTGCATGTTTGACGAGATCCAATCGTCCGTTTGTACAGAGTCACGGCATTATGTAGTATATTAACAATAGGTCCTACGGCAGGTTCCAATATATCTAAACGAGAAAAATAATATCGCAACATAAACGGATTTTTATTGATTATATATTTCCCCTTCTCTTGCGCAATTACACTTGTGTACATATGTGCTTATTCTAGGAGCCAAAGTTACGTACATTGTGTTGCCACTGGAATTCATTAGTTTTCAAAACAAATGTCTCATGAAAATACTTATCTCTTTGTAAATGCAACAGTAATGAGTAGAGCTTAGGCAAATAACTATCCATTTTCATTATTTGGGAAGGATTCCACTTCAAATCAATAGGGAAATGGTAAGGCATCCATAACCTCATTCAATATCGTAATAGCTCAAACGGAAAACTACTTTTTCTCTCAGATTCTTGAGTCATATTACGCTCCGCGTAAAATGCAGAGTCTCATTCATGATGATGAAGAAAACAACAAAACCATGCACCACAGTACATACATGTAGACTCTCTCACTTGAATAGAAGAATCGTTTTTTTTGTTACCATCCCAGCAAATATAAAAAGAATACTTTATTTCCTGATAGCATCATTTTCATTTCAGGAAAAGTCATCAACTCGGAAAGAATCCTATAGGGTACATCCTCATCCTACGGAGAAACCACATGGAGTGAGGCAGATCGATGATGGGAGCGTTTTAGGGAGAATAAGAGGGTAATTTCATATCCATTATATTTCCCTTCTATTTCCATTATTAGTTCTCCAACAGTCAAAGGAACCCGATAGAATGCGTGCGAGACATCGACCAAAAAAGTAATTGAAATGCAGCTTCGCCTAATGAGATTCTCAAGGAGTACTTAATTAATCGAAACAACATTATTCAGCGGCGGGCGGCCATTACCCTATCCCTCCATCAGAGAGTGAAAAGTCAAAAGCGCTGATTTTTCTTGCCATAAGAGGATCTTCTATAATTTTCATCACAACCAAACAACAACGTGGAAAATGGGCGTTAAATACACCATTCATGCTTTTAATCTGTGAGCCTTGGTTTTTTTTACCTCGCGTTCTCCAACCCTTTTTTAATAACTACTTATGTACAGCAGAGAAACATAACCAGAGAGTCAATGAAATTTAATCTTGTGTTGATAAGCTAAATCGGATCATAGTGACAGTGATAGCAGTGCTTAATATTTGTGAACGGCGGAGTATTAAAGATCCTAACACCATTCATTCACCAGCTTCACACAATTGAATGCTGGGAGTGTAGACAAAGTGTAAGTTCTCCCCGTTGACGTCCTGAAACCCATCCTGTGTTTACTCCAAAATTGTCACCGTCTTCGAGAGAGAGAGAGAGAGATACGAAGTGGAGGTAACACGGTGACAGTACTAGTATCCAGAGTAAATCCTATTAAAACTTGATGCGCGCATGAATGACTCCATACATCCATTCATATTACGAAGGGAAAGCGTGTGCTCCACTCTTCACTTCCGCTACGCCGACCGATGGAAAACAAAGTTTTATTTTATTTGTACTTTGAGAAGAAAAAATATAGAAGGAAATTAGGAATGAAAACGAGATATTAAGAATTAACTTGCTACTCTTTATTTCCTAGACTCTTTCTCTCTCTCTCTCTCTCTCTCTCTCATTCCGTGTCCAATGTCAGTTAATGGAGTGGCGGTATCATCAACGCCGAAAGACAGGGACCAAACAAAGCTTTCTACCGTTACTGCTAGGCTTCGTTGAGACAGTACGAGGAAACATGGTAAACTCCTTTCTACCCGTGTCAATACTGCCAAGAAACAAAATTATCTAGCCAATTCCCCAAATACTTTTCTTTTTTTCAAACCTTTGTTTTATTTTGACAAAATTTAGCATTTCAGGAAGAAGAAAGAGGAAAAAAGTTGAACTTATATCCTGTGACAGTTGAAGTTATTTAATGTTACCTGCTCAAAAACCCTACATTTTTTTCTCTTTTCATGCTTTTCCGCAATCTGAAAAAAACTATATAACATTTGGAGTCATTTCCCTTCCGACGAAAAAAAAAATCTTCAAGTACGAAGGGAAACCGACAGATACGCTTAACTGTCCCTAAGTTTCTCACTCCGCCACATGCTTAAGGCTTGAGTGTATTTCAATTATTCTGCCTTCTTACCTAAAGATGCTTTTTTTATAGATCTCGCTTTAAGCAGTTTGTATCACACGAAGTGCATATTTTCCCTGCTCCGTCATATTACATGGTAAAATACGGTTTGTGTCCAAATCTACGCAAAAATCTTAACAGGTACGAAAAGGTCTGAGGATAATTCATTTTCTTTTCGCAGTTCAATGCCTCATACGTTCATGTTGCACGCACACTTTCACCGGAAAAAAATATGGATTAAGCCAGTGCTAGCTTTTTCTCTGGATCAAAACCGTCGTATCATTTCGAAAACTTACCACTCTACGCAAATTCACAAAAAAAATTCCCTTCACAATTTTTTTCATGTATGATAAAAGTACCCGCGGCAGTTCCACTTCGTTTATAAGTACTCATCCCATCAAGAAAAAAAAAGTTTTGGTTCTTTAAGTACGCAACAGAAAAAAAAGTTTCCTTCCCTATACCTGTGAAAACAGAGGAAAGCGGAAGAGTAGGCGGAGGATGTGGAAAAAACTGAGAGAGAGAGACAAAAATGGTATACGAGAGATAGGCAGACATTCGTGACAAACAGATATCAGTTGGATAAATTTTTCATGGCTTCGATTTATTCGGATGAGTATGTGTCTGAGTGTGTCTACAACAAGGGAAGATTGTGAAAGAAAAAAGGGCTTTACCGCACCAGGGCCGGAGAACACATGAAACACCCATTTTACATACCGTATTTTGCCATCACTTGAAAAACACATCGGAGGCACACGTACTAGGTGAAAGGCAGAGCCTATTCAAAAGCTACAATCTAAATATGTAACATTTTCACCGGTGTGTGCAAAGCCCAAAAGGACGTAATTCTGTCCATGTGCAATATAGTGCAGCGTGCCCACTAGAGAGCTGCGCTCACATCACGAGAAACAAGGGAAAGCAATTCACGAACAAAAGTGAAAACAAGAGTTAGCCATAAAAATCGACGAGAATGGAAAGGTTGTGAACAGGCAACAAAAATAGCAATGATGATGCAAAACAATTTTCAAACAGAAGGGAAATGGAGCACAAGACATTGTACACACGTCAGCATTAGACAGTTGCTTGTTAACACCAAAATATAGAAGAGTTCTCCACATGAGATTAGGGCCTTGTTATATTCTCGCTTCACACACAAACAGCGTTAAAAAATGAAAAAAAATTGTCATTTTAACTTCACGTACATACTTTAGAAATTTTCGACAGGGTAAAGCAGAGCATGTTTTAGGACTTTAAGTGAGCATGAAAACGAACGGTGAAGAAGATGCAATATGGCACGTTTTTACCTACGACCCCCATCTCTCTCTACCCAGCTTCACTTATCATCCTCGGCGCTTGAATATATGATCAATTTGGCCTGTTCATGGGAATGTAGGCGCACACCCATTTTACAATGTAATCTTGTAAAATGTGAGATGACTGAAGATCCCTCCAGGCCCTTTTCCCCTACACATTTCACGGGGAGAAAATAAACTGGCAAACAAAATGGAAATAGAGGAGATGTACCTATAAAACTCACATCTCGGAAGCAAAATGGTAATAAATACGAGCTAGGAAAAAAATGCTATAGGTCGTGTCGCTTTACAAGTATGAAAGTTTACATTGCTCTCGTCGTATTATTTTGTGCCCACTCACAAAATCACCAACTTTTACCCTCACAGCTCCGTTGTCTTCACTTCATTTGCATAGGACAGACATTGTTGTGCAAGTAGATACATATGTGTAATGGCTCCGAGATGAAAATCCGTAAAAAACAAGGGAAAAGATTTGTTTCCAGAGTAAAAGTCGAGAAAAGCCCATGCATTTCTGTCAGTGTAATCAACAGTGTTTTTGTATCTTGTTGTCACTCGGATAATGTCCAGTATTCACTTACACCTCACAGCCTGTATACATGTAGGCTCATCTAATGTGAATAGGAATGATCATCACAACAATTCTTCCGGTAGTAGACATGTACACGTGTGGAAAACGAATATGGACGTGGATGTATCCGGTTAGGTGAACCGGGCCGTGTCACGTAATTCCACAGCACAGAGAGAAAGCTCACGACATTTACAATCCAACGCAATCTTCACTTCCTCTTTTTTTTCTACTATCCATTTCTTATCATGCCGTTGGTGGTGGTGGTGGTGGTCGACGTTTTATTGCAAATGGAATCGATTTCAGTTTACACTTTACAGTTCTACAGCTCCCCGGACAAAAACATCCAATTAACTTGTTTCATTCTGTCCATTTTTTAAATTGTGAGCGAGTCATGAAGAGGCGTATGTTACATTTAGTAGAAAGGGTCGCTTTTATGAAGACGCCTCTTCTGTTTACATAAATACAGCTTGTGGGATAAAAAAAACTTGCTTGTTGTCGTTCTCCTCAGCTTCAGCTTGAAGAAAACGAGCAAAGGGAAGAAAGATTGCTCTTCCTTTTCAATCGCTCTTTCGTTAAATCGAACTTGCCCCCGACACAATTTTAAGCCGATTATAGGGAGAGGATGGATACAGGATATAAAGCTGTATGGAGATGGGATATGGATGAAATGGTTGCGTCCTTCGGGAATCAACCTTTTCCCACTGATCGTTCCTAAACTCCAGTGGCATTAATTAGGATTTCAATTTGCATCTGTACCGGAGCAAAAGTAGCTTTCCAGGATTAGGCAGAGGAGACAAGTGCATGATACCAAAAAAGATGCTTTACTTCGAATCTACATTGTCTCCGTAATTGAAACAGTTTTTAATCAAAACTAGAGAAAAGAGTGCGAACAATAGTATTTCTCAGCGTGGTCTCTTCCCTATCTTTGGAGGGAAGAAAAGAGCTCAAAGTCAGCTATAGACGCGTATGGCACACTAATGTAACGATAACATGCATGCTTAATATCTTCAAAGTTCCAAGGAAATGCTCTTTACGCAGCTCCATGAAATTGACATGTTTCAGAGAAAATGTCTCTTTGGAGAATTCCAGAGGCCAGCGAGGGAACGTATTATGTGCATTCCTCAGCTCCATGGAATAAAAAAGGAGAGAAAATGCTCTACTTACCTAGAACGTCATGATTTGTGGAAACTTTACTGCTCTTAAAGGAAACATCTTTGGATTTACTCCGGAGAAGTGGAGGCCCTTTCCCCGTGATGCCCCCATTGGATTTGGACACAAAGACAGATCCACGTTGTTGATGCATACCGAGGGCTGAAGAGAGTGATTGACTGGCGGGATTATTGCTCTGATTATGTTTATCCGTATCAATGTCACGACTGCAGAGGGAACCAAAAGGGAAATAAACACTGATTAAAATGTACATACATACGTTAATACTTTGCGAGAAAAATACAAAATATGCTCAGGTGAAAGGGGATGAGCCATATGGAAAATTGTGCATGTATTTATGCCATCTCAGGGCACGGCGAAAAGAAACCGAATTCTTTTCATTTTTCACATGACATCCTTCTCAAAAGAAGGTGAACCATGTTCATTTCGTCAAGACTCTGAGGACTTTTTTTCTCTGGAATGACAACCCCAACAACGTAGGCACAAGCTTTTGAACACTTTTCTATACATGTGGGAGCCATGAGCCAAGCCAATATTTCTGGAATCTTGTACAGTGAAAGTCTCATCTTTATACAGGGAGTTTCAAAAAATGTCTTGGATTTTCTCTCTCTCGATATTACACTTCACCCACCATACTTAAAGTTTAGATGATCCGTCAAAAGCTCTACTCCATTTTCTCAATCTATCTTTATTCCCATGATTTCACCATTTTACCATGTCACAGAAAAAAATGGTAGGATCTTAAGTTTTCTAGGGAAAATACCTTGCAACTTCTTTTTCCTTCTGACTCCGAATGTAATTTCATACATCGCAACTCCTTTTTCTTGAGTATTCTGGAAAAAGGAGCAAAGGGAAAAGTGTATTTCAAAGGGTTAAGGGTGTACAAAACATGTGGAGAATTTATGCTCTATTTTTGTGCTCATACTTTTCTGTTGCCCGCATTACATTTCATATGATTATGATCATCATATCATGGTCCTCATGTCACAATTTCATTCAATAAATATGCTTGTAATCTTCCAAGTCGAGATACGTGGTCTAAACTCTCAAATTTAAAAAAGAGGTTAAATTCAACCAAGTATGTAGGTACGCGAGCATGGAACATGAACGTATGCCATTACCCATGCTATTTTTATCTACACAAAGATATTCATAAGCTTGCCTTTGTATTTTTCTGTGAAAACGCGAGATAGAAATTACATTTCTGCATATTTTAATGGGAGACGAGAGGGGATGGTAAAATGCATACGACATTATGGAATTCCACTTTCAACAAGAGCAAGTCAGTACGAGCCTGTAAGCTTCAATTGTATAAATACATATGCTGCATATGATATGAGATGGATTAAAAATCTGTCAGAAATCACGAGAAAGTTTTTATCGTTCTTTCCTAATCACATTTTTTTCTAGAGATGAGAATCAAGCAATTTCATTTATGGAATGGACATCATATATAAAACCGCTTACTCAAACATTCTGATCATGAGCTAAGGAAGAAAATGCTTGCAACTGCAAAAATTCACCAAAAACGTTTATATAAAATAGAAATTGCTCGTACCTGGGAATTCCCAAAGCCATACGATTACTCTCTGTATAATGGCTTTACAAGGGCGCTTTCCATTTTCTCATGCTCAGGTGTGTACATACACACATGTATCTATTATGCAATGTTATAGGCCTTTGGGCATTTAAAATGCAATTTTTAAAGATAAAAAGGGCAAGCCGGGAAACGAGTAAAAAGCGAGGACAAAATTGAAAAAAGTGAAAGGCTTGGGAATAAAGTTTGAAGTATTTATGCATCACATGAGATAGCCGTGAGAGAGAAAGATCCTCATGGTGAAAACTAGAAGATGCACCTTAAATTTTGTATTCTAGTTTTTAAAAGAAACAAGAAGAGGGGAAAGTCCTCACAACACCCGTATTATCTATATAGATGGATGGTGCGGTGCCGAAGAATAGGAGGGGAACTTGCCTTTCTGTGGTGAGTCGATGAACGACACAAACATCGATGATTTTATTGAGAGCCACAAGAGCTGTGTACTGGAGGGGATGAGGTCCCGTTGAAAACACCAGGCAGGCCTTACTCAAACCGCACATCACATCGGACAAATACTTTTTAGGCTCGTCCCGACTATTGTAACACTCCAGCGCAGCCTAAAAATATTAAACAAAAGAAAATACATTCAAAACATGATTCATCAGGGAATGTAAAGAGGGAAAAATAGATGTGGATCACGCACGACGATACGATTGCGATCATGTAAATAATCAATGAAAATGCTTCTTTTCTTTTGGGACTCGCAATGAAAAAAATGACGTTGTAGTGAATATCTCGTAAACAGAGACAATACAAAGGGGAACGGGGAAACAATCGTGTCTCCAAGTCCCAGCTAAATCTTTATTATCTCTGGAAAGGTTCGTGAGAATTGGATACGAATTTTATTTTCCCGTACATTTTTTTCTTTACAATTCCGCTTGAAAATGAACCAAAATGCAAAATGGGGAAATTGAATGGTGTACCGTGACTAGGGTGTGTAAAAGACCGGAGAGGCATTTGTGGGGATCCAAAGGGACATCAGTTGTTGGAGGAACTTGCTGAAATCGCTTGAGTAACGACTGACAATGAATATTTAGTCCCTCAAGAAGTTCATCAAGGCACTCATCATTCGTAGCAATGGATTTCAGGGTTAGCAAACAACGAGCCAGCTCGGACCACTCCATTTTCACCGGGTCTGCAAAGGGAAAAGCACAGACCATGTTTAAACATTACCTGCAATGGCCCGTTCCCACCAAACAACATCAAACGCAACCGAGAAAATGCTAAGAATACATTATGCATGTACGACGACTTTTTCCTCTCATCGTCATTTAATTGCCAGACAACATTTTTGTATGTAACGTAAATCAGATCCTTTTCCCGAACGAACATAGATTGCTTTTTGGAAGGAGAATGAGAAATAGGTTCTATCTAATACAATAAAAAAACATTTTGTTTGAGTTTCTCCAGCGCGACTCTTACGAAATGGAGAGTTTGGGTAAGGCACCCACGCGAGGAACTACTATTCAAAGTTGCCTTTTACATCCGCACAATGTTTCTCTAATAATTTGATCCATCAAAGTTGTACTGTAGAATTTTTTGCACCAAATGGAGCACAGAAAGAATGAAACGTTTTTCTTGCTTGGTCCGCATATCCCCGTCTAAAACTTTAAACGAGTCTTTCCGTAGAATAAAACAAGAATATTATAATTGTTCTCGTCTAAATGCGACGTGGTCTTTAAACAGTTTGATTTGATGTGATCCGTTTACCTCAGAGTTCCTTCCTTCACTCTCAAAATGAATCCATATTAGGTTTGCAACGCTTCCTTTGTCCTCTTTCCCTTTTGTTCATGTCGCATCTTTGCATTCATGAATATCATTAAGATTTCATTTGAAGTTACAGCTTTTTTCTGTTAGACGCTAAAGACATCGTCACATTCGGCGCCCCTTTCATTCTCCCCTTATTCAACCATGAGTTTCGACGTTTTATTCAAAGAGACTATCGTATGAACTATTTAGTAAAACATTGAAGTTTAAAGAAAAAAGCTTAAAATTCGATATTATTATTTAACCATAAAAAGTTTTCCCTCGGATAATTCACGTCTAATTTCATTATTCAAATGAAGATTGATTAAATAATACACAAAATGTCATGCATAATTTGAGGGATACTGGGAAATGCCTCCATAACTGGATGGCTTTTACGGTCTTGGAGTGAATGAGCAAAGATTGTTGACTGTTGCAATGTAGACAGGAACGCTAAAGTGACTATAAAGATCAAAGTTCGCCTTTTTTGTCAAAAAAAACTTCCAATAAATGTATTGAGCGGGTAATTCTACTAGTATTTTGCCTACAAAGGATCCACAAAAGAACACTAATTCATTGTATTGACAGTTACAATATGTAAATAATAATACCATTGTACTACATTACCCCACTTGCTGTAAAATGAGCCTAAAGGACATGTGCAAGAAATATTCAACTAAAAAGTATATTGTCCATGTATATGGGACCTGCTCATTAAAATGAGAACTTTTTAAATTACCTCCGTCTGTATTCGCTTTACTGGCATTCTTTTCCTTCCTCTTCCGAAGCTTCTTCTTCGATTCTGCAATCGATGGTCCAGGTATAGCTGCGGAAGCTCCACCTCCTTCTTCTATGCAGCTCTGAAACAAAACGATTACGACAAAAGTGAGAAGACTGGAGGACAGAGCATCATTATTTTCAACTTTTTTCTGAATTAATAAACCCTAAAAATCAAGAGCAACGTAACCATGAGTAAGTTGGCGGAACTAATGACGTTCTTTACCAATAAACGATGTAAACAAAGTACACACACGTCCCCTTTGAAAATCATCCGTTTGAATTCCCTTTATCGTTATTTACATCGTTAAATTGGTGTTGGTCAAAATGCTGCAGCACGAATATTTTTTATTCAAAAGATAAATCGTACAGTTTTTCCAACAAAATTCACACAAAATGCTATCCCAATCAACTAAAAAGTTTGCGGAAAATAAAGAATTATAAAATTAAGCGGAATGAAAATTTTTATTCAAAAGGTAAATCGTACAGTTTTTCCAACAAAATTCACACAAAATGCTATCCCAATCAACTAAAAAGTTTGCGGAAAATAAAGAATTATAAAATTAAGCGGAATGAAAGCACCTGTTCCAACATTTTCCCTCTCAAACGAAGAACAATCTCGTGTTCCCAGTATTACGCAAGCAAATATAATGCATCTAGATGAAAGCAATTGAAAACCCTTTTGATATTTCGTGCCAGTATGAATTCGTATCAGTTTGAAAGGACTTCATCTAGTCATTATTTTCTTCCTATGCTTATCTCGCACAAAACTCGCCGTAGTCAAATTCGATACATTCTTAGCCTGTGACAGCCCACTAGTCTCATCGTCAGAAAAAAAGTCAGCTTTCCCGGTACTCAAACTGTACACGGTATTCGTGCTATATGTAAACTGATCGGCGAGTTCGACGGCAGCAGAAACTGGAATCCAAACTTGCATTTATTTGTTTACACAATGATAGTATCGGAGGAGTAGGAAAGAATTAGAATATTGAAGAATCTTTCCAGCATTATTATTACGCAACGGTTATTTACATGTGTATGTATATACATACATATATTGCTGGTAAACTTCTCATTGAATAAATGTCTAACCTTCCCTCCAAAGTATCCGCTGGAAAGGTTTAGGTTACAGACTGAATACTAATCACCACATTCTTATCAAAAAATTTGCATTGTAAAGTTGTCTCGTAGTAAAATGTGTACAGAAAGTTACCTTTCACTCTCAAAACTCGAGCAAAGCTCCTCTTTTTGCTTAAAATCCTAATATAATTGTAAATTGACAATTAATTTTTTTGAAAAAAGCTATTTGAAAAAACCCGGTCAAATGCTAATTTGAGTAGTATGGTCTCGTATATTTCTGCATACATTACTTGCTTATCTCTTTAAACTCAGGTAGCAAGAAAAATACTAATGAAATGCTACATCATCACTTTCCCTTTCGTTGGATAGCGTATGCAGACAATTTACAACAAGTTTCATCACATCAAGCATCCTTATCCTCAGACTTTCCAATCTACAAGTTTTGTACACAGAATTCAGATAAAGACAAGGACTGCTATTCCATTGCATCTGTCGAATAATCAATACCAAACTGTTCCCCGTTGGTCCTACTGCTACAATTTTGGGTCGATAAGACCTAATATTTTCTGTAATAGAAGGTACATATTTACTTACTCCACTCTTTTGTTTGTCAATTTGTATCTCTTTACGATGATTTGCTTCAACTTTTGAAAGGAAACTTGCCATCTTTTTTCGATCGTAGCATGCGACAAAATCGAATACAATTTTGTTTAAAGTTTCTCTACCATGAATATGATCTACTACTTTGTCACTCATTTTTGCTCTGTTAGTCAGCAGATGTATGTATAGTAATATATGTGTGCATATTATGTGTGTATGGGTTTAACCGTCTTTTGTACAATTCTCTTTTCCCTGACAATATTAATATAACTTAACTTTGCCACAACTTTCAAAGTCCATTTTTCTCCACGAACTTGCGTTGGCTTGGAAAACAAACTTGAACATACATGACATATTGTATAAGAGTTTTAAAGCATTGCAGACTTAACACCTTTATAAGTTTACGTGGAATGCAAACAAGAAAAAATGTAATCAAATAAGAAGAGAAAGTTCCAAGTATTGTATATGCTATTTTTTCCTAGACACACTCTTTTAGTATGCAAGATTTCCAACTCTGACGCTGACGGAAGTAAAATGCTTCAATTCCGGATGAATAAATCAAATTGATGAGGAACTTTTGATTCTTCCTGTATCGATTAGAAGATACGTATTATTACTAACTTTTGTTGTAATCAGACACGTGTGAAACTATGCCCTGCTTTAAACAAATTGTGTTAAAAGAAAGCAATTATTTAAATATTGTAATGTCAGTTCAGCACGTGTGGCATTAAACCTTTGGCACATTCACAAACAAAGTACAAATATGTTTTTAAACAAACAAGCATAATCAAAAGCCCGTTCCTTTGTTGGCATCAATTACGGTGAAAGTTTTATCTGTTTCTCCATTTCAGTTATGAATATAAATCAGTGTATTTATTAAGAGCACAATATTTATCTTCATAGACAAAGTTTTAGTCCTCGTTAATGAGTGGGCGACTGAAAAGTTTTTTGTTTGAGCCACACTCCTTCATATAATAGAAAGACGCCACGCCTACGCACCTGTCACCTAACATTCCAAAACACGTAGATAATGTCATGAAAAAGTAGAAAGTACTTCTTCCCGCTCCTTATCATTCACATTTTTCAAAAGGCCATTTCCTCCCATAAAGAGGACGACTCTATTCCTTGCGTAGACTATCCGTTTTACATAGTAGTAAATCTTTGTGTAGATCCGCATCAGCCATCCTCTGAAGGATATTTACATGGCTCTCAATCCGCAACATGTGCTCGTTAGAGAGAAGGCGCGCGGCAGAATGATAAATTAGGGTGAAACCATGTTCCACGGAGAAAGGAACATATTAAACGTCTCACGCTTGCAAAGGGTTTTAAACTGAGGGAAATTATGTGAGCAGGGGTCATTCTTTCCTCCCCGAAACAATTCTTTAAAAAGTACATTCTGTTTTTGGGTGACTGCGCTGCGTGCGCATTAACAATGGGAAACTGTCAGGAGCACAAAGAGCTTCAAACAAGTAAACAAAAGAAATTGTGTTTCCCGAAAATATTTTTCCACTTTGAGCACTTCTCCCTTCCTCTCACTGTTTGGCCAGGATTAAGAAAGGCAATTTTGGCGAGCTTTAAAACGCTTTTAAAACAAAAGGACAGTGTGTTTTGCTGCGGCTCGATGTTTTTGTTTGCAAGGGGATTTCACACAACTTTCCAACAAACGAATATCTGTACATGGCATAACACATCTCGAGCTGTAGAAATAGCCATTCATAGTGATTAACTTTTTTGTTTCGTTTCTCTCTGTTGTACAACTTCCACAGCCCTTCAAGCTGTTTGCCTTGTCCAAAAACGGGAGAATGACTCGAGTAGAATGAAAGGTCTAAATTACGATTACAAGAAAATCATGGGTAATTGTCCTAGGCAAAAAAAATGCTCTTCTCCTATTCTACTACTACTACTCGTCCAATGAGCTGGATCTGAAGAGCACATTTTTGTACCATTACAGCCAAACATAACCGCCTAAATGAAATTGAGCAACCTTTGTAAGTTTACTGAAACTGCACTCATTTCATGGGCAAATTAGGGGCTAATGAAATGAATGAAATTAGTAGGGAAAAAACTTCATAATATTTCCTCCTTTCGAAATGGCCTCCCGTAACATTCAAATGTGAGTCTTCAGTTCAGTGAAATGGGATTGTATTCGTCAAACAAGGATCATTCAGAGCACTTTTTATGTGGTCTTCTTTTGTGAATGACGGCTATTACAACAAGCCCAAACACTATGGCTCCTTTCACAAGGAAGTAGAAACTAATTAAACGTTTTTCCTTCAATAAGTCAAAGAAACGAACCTTTATTACGGTTTGAGATGGGCCTGGAATGGCAGACGATGGTCCTTCACTAAGCATAGGCACTTCAGCTAAAAATTGATCTACTCCACTAGTCCCAAGACCAGAAGTACCGGGGATGGAGGTTGCTCCTGGTCCCCCTCCACCACCAGCACAGTAGCCTCCACCCATTCCTCCTTTCCCCGTTCCCTTTTGAGCTGGACCTTTGCTTTCAGCGTTTTTATCCCGGTGGTATCTCGCCTCATGCAGCTTTTTGAACAGTCGACTCGATCGAGAGCTGGTATCTCGAACTCCTGCACAGCAAGAAAAAGTCATGTGAGTAAACATACCAGTCACAAGTGGTCGTCAATATTCATCACTCTCACCATTTAAAAATAACTACAAGCTTTGTAATACAAAATCTCAGTTAATGCGTTCACGTATGCATGTTTTCACATCAGTCTCTCAAGTTTTTTTTCAGGAATGGAAGTAAAGTACGGACTGAAGGGAAGAATATGTGAAAGGGGTTTGAACAAAGCCTATGGACTATGCATTTTATTCAATGCTTTCTCCACTCTCAATTGCACATATCGCATGCTGTGAACCTACCACTTTAAACATTTTAAATTATTAATATCCCTACACCTATTTTACCAGTGGAGCATACCACCTCGTCATCACCAGTTTTTTACCCTTATGCCTCTGGATTCATCCACTGGAAAAGTGAATACCGTCTACTTGAAAATCTGCCTGAGAGACACTTTAGAAATAGCGTTTTTACCACAGGGCAGGAAAAAAACTTTTGGGGNCCAGTGGAGCATACCACCTCGTCATCACCAGTTTTTTACCCTTATGCCTCTGGATTCATCCACTGGAAAAGTGAATACCGTCTACTTGAAAATCTGCCTGAGAGACACTTTAGAAATAGCGTTTTTACCACAGGGCAGGAAAAAAACTTTTGGGGATTTTAGCTAGTCACTTGAGTTATAGGTTTTGACGGGCTGTGTACAACTTTTCAATGCCTTCATCATGATCGTCGCCAACTCCCCACACAGATTCATAAAATCAGATTGAGAGAAAGTCCAAAATCTACATTTCCATTTTGGAGAGGAAACCAGAGCAAAGAAAATAAAATAAAGTTAATATTAAATCACTTCCTTGTTTCCCTATGTCAAATATTCATAAAATCAGATTGAGAGAAAGTCCAAAATCTACATTTCCATTTTGGAGAGGAAACCAGAGCAAAGAAAATAAAATAAAGTTAATATTAAATCACTTCCTTGTTTCCCTATATCAAATGGAGGAAACTCCGCTTTTCTCCTGATTCGGAAGAGAGGCCATCGTCAAGAATCAATTTTCATTCTAAACGGTCGCTTTTGCCTAGTAGATACACATACAACATAGCGCCATTTTCCTTTCCAAAAAACAACGTCATCATTGCCAAAACAAAAATGGAGGCGTAAAGGTTTGCATAAATACTTATACAATCTTTTTCATTCCAATTTTGGGCAAAATACCTTTACAATATTTAAACCATTCCTCCACCTACACCTTACAGCAAGGCCTTCAGAAATTGTCAGTATTGAATCTCAAGCTATAGAACGCCAAAATGAGTCATTTTTCTAGCTGAAGCCCCGTCGAGTCTAAAAGAGCTGCACAAAAGCAGGGGGAAATGAGTTGAACGCACATGACTCTTTTGCTGAAGAGCCTTTTTAAGGCAAGGAAAAAGGGGGAATGTGAAAGCCCAGCTTATTTTCCAAAATTAGTAGCTCACATCACATCACGCTATTCATGGCGGAGACACAAAGGAACATAAAACAGAACAAGTTGAGAATATGCACAGTTGACAGTCAGTCATTGTGTCAGCATGTCTGTGAATCACTTCAGGAAAGACAAATAGTAGTTACTTCTGGCCTTTTTTTTACCAAACTCACACATTTCCCCCTCAAAGTAGAAAAAAATCACGGTAAAAAAATGCGTATAAGCATATTGCACATAGGTAGGTAGTGGAATAGATTATAACTTTTCTCCAAGTCAAACAAAACAATCTATACTCGACGGTGTTGTAGTCATGGGTCAGAGAAAAAAGGAGAAAAATTGCTCTTCATAGCCCATAATTAATGTAGCGGAGTTTCCCTTGACTTTTCAATATTATTAACCGGAGCAAAAAAAATAATGACTTCAACTTTCACTTTCTCCACTCTCTGACCAAAAATGAAGTCAATGAAATAGGAAAGTCGTGAGCTAGGCTGCTAAAAAGCTTGAGGGATCTCTAATCTCCTGGAAAAAATATGGGGATGTTGATGACGCTAATGGCGCTGCTCCACCATCACTAATTCCACAAGTTTCCTTCCCCATACAATATTTTTTTCCGCAAGACACAATCAAATTATTAGATATTTTACCTTGTTCAGATTGCTCAATCATGTGAGCAGCATCTTCGAGCACCAAACCCAGCCAGCAGTCCGCAACTAATTCTTTCTGAAGTCGGAGTATAGGGGGGAGTAGGTCATGAGGTGAAATTCCACGTTCATTACGGACAAAGATTTTTGATCCACCTTCCATCAAGTCTAGAATGACATCCCAGGGGGTTGGGTTCTGAATTACGGCCAAATGGAGAGGAGTGTTGCCCAGGGAATCCTGATGAAAAAAATATGCCTTTTTAGTAAAGGGGGAGAGAGAGAGGAATCAAGCTCTTTCCTATTGTGAGAGCATTGATGATGACGGTGATTTCCTCTCCATTCCACATTCTCCATGTTTGTCACCGCGAGAATAGAGAAATACACGCTTTATTTGCATACCAGAGCAATTCATGTCAAATCTTTGGAACACACTTTCATTGAAAGGAGAGAGATCATGGTGGAACTCGAATGTCTCCCCACAAAACAAACTTGTCATGTCATTCAAATTTCTTGCTTAATCAGTCACGTTTCCGAATTAATTTTCTGCTTGAGTCGCACAACCAAACATGCATGATCTTCAGCTAATAGCATGGATTCATTCATGTTACACCCAAATCATGCTCTTTTACCTGCATATCCCTTCTTTTTCGGAATCGAGAAAACTTTACATAACATATCTAATTGTAAGCTTAGGTATGAACTTTACTGTATATAAGTTTTGTATACATCCATCCTAATACAAAGTACATAAGTATTTTCATTCGTTACTCTCTTACATTTGTGTGTCAGCTAATGCTATATGTATTCTGTAAGTCAGAGTCTGACGTTGCCCACAATACGAAACAAAGATGAATGCAGGATTAGTCCTACAATACAGCATTCAACTTTAGCATTGATCTACTTCCAACAATTGCTCAGTCTTTATATTTACCGACGCGCCGAATATATTGATTTTTACTGAGGTATTACGCTCGTGAATGAAAATAGGCAGGCTATTTCACGAACTTCTTGTCGTGTAGTTCAAAGAAGACCGTTCCACGTAATTTGTACAGCGTGGCAAGGATTGAGTGAGAATTACTGTTTGTATTAATGTTTATTTTAATGGTTGCGTAATCAGCATTTTATGCAAATACTTTATTCGTACGGGCTAACTCGGTTTATTCTGTGAACGAATATTTTTGTAAAAAATCTTTTTAAAATGCCTGCTCGGCTGAAAACAATTTTTTTCCTTGTCTACTCTGCATTGGCCTTCCATCAAACAAAATATTTTGATAAGTTTGAATTGAATTGTCCCGTGTAGTAGGATGGCTTTGAAAGTGCTTTCTTCAGAGAAAGTAGGAGAATTTAGTTGAATGTAAGGTCACGGAATGTCATTTAGTTATCCTTCCATCAGCCACCAGACACAGTTCCAACTTCTCTCAATCTCCCCACTTACAGAAAGTGCATACATGTATGTGTGTATAGAAAGTAAAAGTTATGCAATTTGTTTACCCCTTTTTGAGAATTCGCATGCTAAAATATCTTTGAGTGTAGGCGAAAGTAAAAAGAATCTAATTATATCAGCAAAACATGGAAATTTACATTCCGGAAATTAAAAGGGAAGATCCTACATGCATGCCTGACATGGACTCTCTGGAATCTTTTTCTAATTCTTTTTGAAGGACTTCTCCTCTTTACATACATCTTCGTGCTTGTGATAATGATTCACCCTCAAAATTATGATGTCTTGATCACATTAGCCGTTATTAAATCAACATCATTATTAAGTTGAGAACATCACCAAGTGAAATGGGATATTTAAAGTGTGTTAAGTAGGCAATTTTATGCACGCTCACGGAGTTGTGTTCCGTGTTAGAAAAAACGAAGTTAGTTACGAGGCGACGTCGGAAACCTATCTCTCCCTTGATTTTCTTCAAATAAGTTTTATCACAATCCCATTTTCTGCCTCTTTCTCCCAACTTTCTTTCCTTGTCTCGGAGCTATGTATATCGCATATTAGATAAACTTTGTGTAGGATTTTCCTTTTTAAAAAGGGCAAGATTCATTTTGATTTTCAGCCTGCCATGACATCTCGCAAAAGATTATTTTATATCTTGGGCAATGTCACAAGGTGTTATATAGAGTGAAGTCATTTTACCGCACATTCCCTAATATAAGTATGTCATCACAAGATTGAATTGAGAATTCGAAAAACGAATTATACCTATGTAGGCCATACACGTTGACTTTGGCATAGGTTTATTGGTAGGAAAGAGAGAGCTCGGAGAAAAAATGGGTGACAGCTGCGAGACGCCTTGACACATTTCTTTTTTTATATAGTTTATGCAGTACACATACCGTTTCATTCCGCTTTCTCGCTCCCAGATTCACACATCACCACTGCTTGGTGAGAATAATTCAATATAAAATGTAATATATATTTTTTTCTCATTTCTCACCGAGATATTTCCCTTTGCGCCATATTGCATGAGCAAAACCACCGGGGTGGAACGCCCCCGAGACGCGGCGAGGAAGATTGGAGGAAGCGTCATTAAATGAGGACTTGTGTAGTGCTCAACAAATGTCACTTCCCTTCCTCGACTTTCCACGGACACGACGAGGAGCCCTTTGGATATCGACGGGTTCACGCTCAGCGGTCTCCTCGGCAACGTTTCTGACCCAATGGAGACATCAGACCAGGAACAGGAAGAGTAGGAAACACTTCGCTCTGAACGTCTTCGACCGTGCGCCGCGAGAAGCGATGAGAAGCTCAAGTCCTTCCCTTCCAGCTCGTACTGGTCATCATCTGAAACAGAGATAAATGTGTGCATTATGATCCTCCCACTGCTCCAATTAGCCACAACACTGCGAAAGCGATCAGTTGTCGAGAGTTGGCCATCTTGAAGTACGCTTTTCCCTGCCTCAATATGGGATGCTGACGAAAAACTGAAGTCGGGGCAGGCATGAAGCACTCCCCACAACTTATATTTTCGAAGGATGCCTACTAATCTCCGTCGTCATTACCATCACCATCAGCATCTAGGAAGCAGCACAACATCCTGCCATTCCCATTATTACGGTGAACCTTTTTTCATCCCAACTAATTTTTTATGTAGAGTGCACTTTCTCCCCACTCCACTCTCAACTATTTACACTTTTCTCCCGGATCCCAAGCCACATTATACGGGGTATTTGGAGGAAGAGGGAAAAGGAAAATGTAACGTTTATCGTTGCCCCTCTCATGCTCTCCTCCACTCCTTTTTATTATTGTTTCGTAACAACTTATAGTTCATGGAATTAGACTTTAACTTACGCTATATTGTTATTTATGCATGTAGGGAAGGGAGAGGAAGAGAAAAAAGCTGCCATAAAGTTGAGTTCGCCAGCCCATCCATCCAATCAAGCTTTCGTCATAATAATAATAATACGTAGACTAGACCATATACCACCTTTTCATCCCATCATCGTTTTATTAAAATGCTCTTGACGAAGAGAGACGTGTAAGTGGAAGTGGCAGCTTTATGCTGGCACCGAGTAACGCGAGAGATTTACTTTGTGTGCACCTTTTACATCTCCGAGCCCATCCTCATACGTCCTCGTTTTTAGTTAATGTAGATAGGCAGCTATGAAGTGCGCCGTCAAATTTCATTAATGGTTCATAAGGGTCATATAAACTGATTTTTAAAGGAATCCAAGAAAAAAGTACGATTTTTCCCTCTACCTTTACGAGGGAAATAAACAGTAAAGTTTATAAATAAAGGCATTGTCTTGGGTGCGCTTTCGCTTATAATAATGATCATCTTCCTTATGCCAGGGATGGAACAAACTCTCTCTCCACTTTTCTACTTGGGCTAATCCTTAAAGGACGGGGAAAGTGCTAAATTTCCTTCCTCAAATTTTGTTGTGGATTTTTTTCTCCAAAATCTTTTTAATTCTTCATTTGCTCGGCTTAAAAACTTTGTCGTCTGTGTGGAATTTAGAAATCGCTATGATCCGATTATCAGGATAGCCATTAGATTTGAAAACGTTCAAATCTTTCCTATTTTTAGATGTACTCGTAAAAGCGATAGCGTATAACAATATTGCTTCATATGTAAACCTATCCTATTTTTGAACAGAAAGTTGATGTCGTCACATTCAAATTGTAGTTTTAGCCACTTTTGCGTCGTCTCATGCATATGTACAGCGCTGGGAATGTAAACGTGTCATTTCACAGTAACCAAATTCTCCTTTCTCCAAAGGGCCATGCCATAAAGATCTAAATCCCGCCTGCAAAGAAGAAGCCTAGCCTCAGTGTTTGCAGGGATGAAGCGGAAAACAAACAATTTCGTATTCATCCTTGAGTCAATATAATGCAAGAGTAAGTGGATCTTTGATTCATGTCAGAAAGCGTATTTCAACATCGCCCTCTGTGACAGAGTGAAAGGAGCTCGAGATTCTTCAACTGCCTTCCATCCAACACAACGAGTATTTATGTAGTTATGCATGTATTTGACGACTGTCTTCAAAGCATTTCCCTTTTTCGGAGAATGAAAGTGGTTCAGTGCCATCTTTTTTACGCTTTGAGCTTGCTTCGGAGAGAGTAAGTTAGGAGCCAAGATTGACTGACATATTATTTTTAGCATAACTTTACTTACAATAAGTGGCCAACACAATGGAGTCATAATACTCTCTTGTTTCCCTATTAACTATGCATAGTTTTCCCTTCTTAATTCATCCTGAAATAGTCTGGTGACAGAGGTGATGCTTCTCCTCGTGCTGGAAACAACAACGTGGTCTCCAAGTAAAAGGGAAAATAATCAACTAAGTGCTGCTGTCAAGGCCAATACACCAAACATACCTACCTAAGAAAGTGTGTGTGGTGGGAAGGAGCTGTTCCTCTTCTTTCCCTGCTCACAGGAAAAACGAAACTTTTACTTCAGATAGATGATGCATAGTTTCTTTCTCAACGTCGGAATGACAGGTAAGGAAAAAGACCTCATGAAATAGTAACAATGAAGAAGATTCATTACAGGTAAAAGGTAAACGTTTTACCCTGCCATGAGCGCCTCTCACCTTTAGCCATATACACTTCCAGGTTAGAAAAAGAGTATGAGTGTGCTTAAGTACGTGTATGCTTCAAATTCGGAGAAAAGCTTTCCCGTCGTTTCTGAGACATCCACAGGACGAGAAACTCGTACTCTGGATTGCATGTACTTACATATGCAACTCCTTTGGCATGTGGCATGAAAGTCACTTCCACCACACACATAATATGTATATATAAAAATATTGTGCAATGAATCCAACTCCTGTATTTTGTACTCTTGTATTCATCCGTTGCAGTGGAAAAAAGTTTAAGGTATTGCGCTTCCCATATGCTCATCTTATGGCACCAATTTATACTTTTTGTGGGATAAAGTTTTCCTTTTCACATTAAAAACACAAAATTTCCCTTTTTGAATATTTCAAAGTAATCATATATGCGGTTTGCTCTCATTTACAGCTTGCATCGTACGCAACATTCCATGGAAATGAAAATGCTTAAATAATAAACACCTTTTCTCTCTTTCCAACCCCATTATAAATGAATCATGGGCATAAGATATTCTGAAAGTGGCTGGAAAGACGTCTCAAGACACTTACTGGCGGGCTAGTTGTGTGATAATTGTGAATGGGTTCGTGTGTATAGTTTTCTTTATGATATCACTTGAGAGAAGGCTGGCATACCTTTGAACCTCCCATTTCCCCGTGTCTCTATGATGAGTTCGTGCAGGTAATTTTTGAATGTTTTAGCAATCTGTCCAGCACCGTTGGAACAGTCACAAAAAACTTTGTGAATTACTTAAAACGGCCACTCTCACTTTTTTTCTCTCTCTCTCTTTCTCGCTCCCATGCAAGAGTGTGACGGTATCTACACCCTTATTTTTATTGCTTTTCAGGGAGAGAAACAAAACGTGAGTGAGAGGAAAAAAGGAAAACTATGCCATTCCGATCTAAATATGCGCTTTATGCAATATTCTTTGATTCAGGTGCGCAAAAGATTAGTGAAAGTGCAGAAGCAGTAGAGGAAAAGTGGTGGTGTGCTGTAGCAATATATACCCGTGTGTATTTCCAACTGTCTACTAAAAATAAATTATGATGGTCTTGAGACAACTTTCCTTGAGACGGAAACTACAGTCAAATATAGTGCTGGTGGTGGCTAGATGCACAAAAGACATATACCTGCCCTGTCACTCCCTTTTTCTCTTTGTGAGAGCAGAGAGGGAAAGATTCAATCCAGCAATTACAAGAAGGAAACTAAAAGATTTCCTTGAGACCAGTTCAACTAGATACATACATAGATAGATACTCATATGTGTGAAACATATACATACATAGATACATATTTCACATACATTATGCCATTAGCATGATTTCACGAAGGCTAAACCTATGCTCAGATAAATGCTGCAATTTTATACCCCTCCGTAAAGTTAGAAAGTTAGAAGTTGTCAAAGGTCTACAGACCTCTCTGGCTGGATGCAGCTTTTACAGAACAAAAGAAATTATTATGTGAAATCGACAAGGAAAATGGGAATTTATGCGGTACAGTGAGCGGAGTGTGTGTGTGTGTGTGCGGGCTCTATGAAAATGACAAGGTTCATTAGCTAAAACGTTCCAATCTCGTTAACTCTTTGGCATGAATCTCCTTCTTTAAAGAGGAGAGCGAGAAGCCAATATACTATAATAACATTTTTCAATAGAACGCCTCCCTCCTCCTCTTCACAGCTAGCTCTTGTGGCCTTCCCCGTTAAGAAAATGGCGACTGGGAATATTAAAGTTTCCTCCTCTCAAAAGGATAAATACCATTAATCAGCTTATTCTCACAATGCAAGAGCCAAGTCTCGTACATTCGCAGACTTCATGCTTTCCAGTAGATGCATGCACGCTAAAACTTGTCACTTTCCCAAGAAAATGTGACAAGTTAATAAAAGCGACCACGGGTCGTAATGAAGTGGTGGCTCAGACAATAGAAAGAACCAACAAAGAGAAGGAAAAACCTCGAGTGGACACCTTACCTGTCGGGGTGGACTCGTCCCTTCCTGCGATGGACAGCAAGATGTTCCGGAAGATTTCAGAACTTCTTCGCAGCTCTGCGAAAACACCGCCTTCCCTCATTGCCGAAGAGCTCTCCCGACGAAAGGACCAGGGGAAGTGGAGCGGGCTACTTTTGAGGGATATGCTGCGTCGAGCCTCGCGAATGCTAGCTAGTGCACCTGCAACACCTACCGCTCGCTTTGCTACCGTCCTCAGCTCCAGCTCACTCTCCAGAGAGAAGGAGCGTTGTCGAGGTAACCTCAGCTTTTGCCGCTTCAGCCTGCTTGCCAGAGTCATACGACTCTTGTCTGCAGGTTCGCGGAGGCTGGAGACCCAACTCACTCGCCTATTTATTCGCCGGCCTTGTCCACCTGAAGAGAAAGTAGACAAAGAGAAAGAGGATGTAGATACAATGTAATTACAAGAGGATGTACATACACCTAATTACACAGAAGCCAAAAGAAGACGCTACTTTGGCTGGCAGAACAAATTAGATTCAATTTTTCCCCTTTTAATTCTTTGAACTAAAGGACAAAATGAAAGCCCACACAAATGAAATTGTTACGTAGTAGGCTTTGGATAAATTACAAGCTGAGAGAACCGACGGCACCGTAGTTTCCAGACCAGATTTTACAGAGTAACTCAAAACCTTAATTTGTGAGCGCCGGCATGGTTTTTAGGGGGAAAATCAGTTACTGGATTGCAGATGAAATTAAAGAGGAAATTTGACTAAATGGTTTGGCCTTCACTAGTAAAGGCGAGCTGCGTGAAAGAATATTTGTGAATAAAAAGTAGAAACTGCTCATTGCTAATAATGAGATTACCTGTGACCCACTCGTCCGGATCCCGCTCAATTCCTGTGGCGGAGCTGGCCCCTGGAAGCGTAATTTCCCCGATGGGCCTCGCTCCACTGGACCTCCTCCTCTCCTCTGATGTGCAATATACCACAGAAATAATTGGTCTGCCCTCAGTCGGAGCGGAGTAGTCCTGATCTCCATTGGAAGACTCAGTTTTGTCGTCATTTTTTGTTGACAAATTCTTGAAAGCTTCTCGCCGCAGATGAGCACTTCTCGTTTCCCCCGGTTCCGTCTTGGTGGACCAAAGTCGATCCCTGCAGGGTGACACACAACGACTCGACTCTGTTGACACATTTCGACTGGAGTTTCTTGAGAAGATCCGACCAGTCTCGCGGCTGGGTGAAACGTCTCTGGAGATGTTTCTTGGACTGGGGGGACAAAACACACAGCCGGAGCCCCAGGCAGACACAGAGGCACTCCTGCTTCCCGCCGCCGAGATATCATACGCGTCTGGTAATCTCCCTGGCTTGTTCGGATCTACGTTTTCTCGAAGGAGAAACCGGAGGACGTCATTAGCGCCCCACTCCACGGCCAAGTGAATGGCATTACTGAATACCATCGGATTCTCCTCCGTGTCCGTTGTGAACTCGCTCGCTCGACTGAAAACAACAACACGGATGGGGTACGCATCATAAAACAAAGTCTGCTTCATTATCGTCCTCCCTTCTTCACAAGACAAACACTTGATTCCCACGTCAGGGAGAGAAAAACCACCTTTTTGACTCAATTAAAAATTTACTCCCCATTTATCCTCACTCTCCACTCTACGCGACTGTCACTCGTCTCGCTTCTCGGAACTGGAGTCAGGGAATGAGCGGAGAGCTCCAACAATGCGATAATGTGGGACTGTTGTGCCACTCTCATCCTCGCCAAAACATTGACATCATCCATCCCTCTCATTCTCAACTCAAGCATTAATGTCCTACCTCTTGTCTCTCCTTGTATCATGGCATCATCACCAGCAGCTCATAATCAACTTGATTTTGTTTTCCTTTCACAGTTTTTTCCTGCCTTGCTCAGGACACAATTAAGCCTGACAGAAGCAATTGTGTCGTCCGTCATAGAGCAAAACTCGCGCTCTCTCTCTCTCTCTCCTTAAGCGTGACCATGAGGAAATCAACGCTTTCCACTCACACCTCGCTCTCCTCCTCCCCTATCTCTTTGAAAACTAATATTATTGCATAATTTAATCATGCTCCTCTCCAAATTATACCACGTAACACTTGAATCTCGGCAGCACAGCCAGTGTCTAGAGTCCAATCATACAAAGTACAATTTTAAAACGTCTAAAAGATCAAGAGATGGAGAGAGAGATCCGTTTCTGCTCCGAGCCCTCAAAAGCTTTTCACTTGGCTCCTCCGCTATTGCTTATAGGTTTTGGCGTGTTCATCATGATCATCATTGTCAACATCACAACAAACAGTAATTAGCGTAATTGAGTTTGAACAAAATATTCATGAGACGTGACGGCATGAGTGATGTATCGTGTTGTTTATAAGAATCCACCTCGAGTCTCACTCTCTTTCTCTCTCTCCTACAGCACACATATAAATGGAGAGACACAAACTTTCCTTCATTTTCTCCTAGGGAGAAAGGCGTTAGCTCGAGCACTTTTGAGTGAAAGCACGAAACTATACGTAGGTTCTGAAATTAAATATTCTTTGAAATTTACATGTGTGCACTCTTCCCCATAATATAGATTTCTAGCAGTACGTTTTTTAGTGCTTCGCGAAAATTTGCCACTTCCCAAATTATCGTCATTCCTCAGAAAGAAATCGAATTTTAATTTTAAATGGGGAGTAAAAGAATGCTCTTCGCTTCGGGAATTTGAATGGAGGCGTTGTACACGACGATCCCATAGAAAACATGTTTTTTGTTCAGAGCGGAGCCGTGTCAAAAGTAATAATAACTAATGATAATTTTCTAAGGCGTAAAGCAATCTGAGCGGCTTAAAAATACCGTGATTATTCTCTCTTCTCGCCCTATCATGATCTCACTCCCCTTCTTCCAGCTCCA
>JAHZMY010001105.1:0-10042 GCA_027743915.1 Seira sanloemensis
GAAACGCGAAAGTCGTGCTTGGCCCATTACTGGCTTTTAGGGGTGATTCATAAATAACGAAATATGTCTGTAGTTTTTTTTGTTTTTGCATACTCTCGTGCATCTTTGTCATTTGGAGGAAAAATGAAGAAAACATTTGTATTCAGAAAAAGGTGAGGAATTGAGTGACTTAAATTTTATTTGCTTATGATTTTTGAATGAGCCCTTAAACTTATACTTAATAATTTTTGAAGGATTTCCTGCAGTTATTAACAAATTTTTTCCCTTATTATTACGCCTGATCGTTCAGCTATTTTTTGGAATGTATATTGGGTTCAAATTGTTGTCAGTTAAAAATTCTAATTCAAATTTCAACTTAAAAAATGTTTTTGTTTCTGATGGCTTATTTTCCCGGGGAAAGACTTGCCATTTTACATTTAGAGCTGGTCCGATTTTTAGTTCATTCGGAAAACCCTGAATTGCGCCAAAATTAAATAATATCATTGTATAATTTCCACTAATAATATTCTATCAGCGTCATGTGGTAGGTGGATCTGATTTGGTAATTAATCCACTTTCATGTGCCTCTTGTGGACTGACGTAATGACTCAATAAAACAAATCACAAATAGTTTTTTTTTCAAACTTTCCACGAAGCCATCCAAATTCCAAATTCAAAAAAAACATCAATAAACTCTTACATCTCAGCACAACCATGTGACGCCATGTGCTCCGTTAATCCCCATATTTTTACAACCTCGGCGTCCAAATCAATAAATCATTTCACCCACAAAAAATATTAAATTCTGCGAAATGAAATATTCAGTGAAGAATGAAGAGTGAAGAATGAGTCAAGACTCAATAACCCCCTGCCATGGGACAACTGATCCTGATCCCAGTTGTGAAATTGAGATGATGAACCTCTTCCCTTTCTTCTTCTTCTTCTTCTTCTTCAGTGTTACTGTTACTCCTCAAATAAAAATTCCGCCCATTCCCTTTCCCTTCAAAAGACTGAGGATTTCGTCACACGTCTCGTAAAATCAGAGACTCTCGCGAAAATATTCGGATTGCACAACGTTTTACAACACCACAACTCCACAAGTCCCTTTCGACTTTCGACCCAAACAACTGAATGAATTCGAACCACACATTTGGCAAAATTTGGTCAGCTTTGAAGCCGACTCTCAACAAAAAATGGAAAATAGCTCGATGAGATGTGATATTGTTTTTACGAGGAAACAATCAACTTTAGGAGTTGATTACTTGATTAATACTCCCACAAATGCTGTCAGCACTGATGAAGTTAAAGTTATTTCCGCTCGAAACGTTTTTCCCACCGTGATGACATTTACAGTGGCCAAAAACGACTAATGTAACGACCCTCGGTATCATAAATTGTCGAAAATGTAAACTGTTTTTTGAATTTTGTTTAAGTTGTCATGCGACATTTGTCTCACATTACCCCCAAGAATAAAAAAATTCTTTCGCTACATCTCCATGTTAAACAAATGCTTTGAAAACTATTTGTACTAAAAATTCCTGCTAGCAACGTTCCAAAGCGTTTTTTAGCTTCCGGTTTTTACCGGTATTTACCAGTTCTCAGGTTTTCCTTAACTTCATTCCTAGCTATATCTAATTTTCATTTTCTAAACGTATGTTTTTTCTTCATCATAGGCTCTCCAAGTGGGGTACGGATGGGATTTCAACTCGGGCGCTCATGGGCGCTCAAATATCGCATTTCGCTCAACGCTTGCGACACTTGCAAAACTCGCGATTTTTTTCTCCTTCTTCCCGCTCACTTTTTTAAAATTGCTAAAATTGAAACGAAATTGAAAAGTAGATCACGCTCTGAAATATAAAGTCGAGCGGAGTTGAAATAGAAATCTCATGTTTAGCAATTTTTCTTGATTAACTTTTAAGTTATGCGAGGGACGACTACGGTGGGACGAAGATGTGGATGATGAGGAAATCGAGAAATTGAATGGATTCTTGATTGGTTTCTTCTTCGTCTCTAATAACACTAGCTAAGAACAATACTCGGAATGATTCAATTCTTAAGCACTCAAGTCGAGAGTTGCCCAAGACAACTCGGTGAGCAGATGACGATGACAGTGTGTAGGCAGACGAAGGAAAACTTAGCCCATTTAATTTAAATGGGAAAATTAAAATTGTGATGACACACGAAACCGATGAAGAATATACTTTCATAAGTGTCAGTGTCGCAGAGGGATCGATTACAACACTAATTTTCCATTAGGGAAATACGCAAATACGCTTTGTGAAATGAAATATGAGCATCAGTTTTTCATATCCCGAAGGAGTTCAAAATTACAAGGAAAGTCCTTAAAGTGGCATCCGAAAACTGTCGACATACATTAAAACGATTGATAGATTCTGGTCATTTTTTCTCTCAAACTAATGAATATTAAAGGAATATTTGCTTAAAACGCACTTTGATATTATAGTGAAAGGTTTGTAAAAAAATATGGGTAAAAATAAACGCAAAAAAACCAGAACTACCTGTGTTATAAGCAAAACCGCGTTTCGAATAAAAAATGAGACTTGGGGTTGAAGTCAAAATATAAGTCTGTCTTTTTTTAAATTAGGAGTTTTTTAAAATATAATTATCATCATATTTATGTATATACGTAACTTTCGCTGACGTTCTTTTTTTCTTTTGATCTAGCACAGAGATTCATGGAGGTAGAGCAGTACTTACTAGTAGTAAAATATGTGCCAACCGTGGAATTAATTTTTCGGTATTCGTCATAAATTCCGTTTTTGACACCAATTTCAGATTGTCCTTAAGTATTGTTATCCAGATATCGTATTCAAATCCACCAGAAACCACATTTTCCAAACCATACATATAATCCCTCTTCAATTTTTTGGGACTTCCCATTTCTACGCTCTTGTGTTCCTTTGTGTTCATAGCTGATACATCTCAGCTTCTCGCCTGCTCGACTTAATTACGCTCTTCTCTTGTCACTTCATTTCTTCTCCTTCCTTCATCTCCCAACTAAAAGTCTAAAAGTCTAAGAGCCTGAAAACCTGAAAGCCCATCCGTCCAAAAAGGCTTTTAGGCGATGCAATCCAATCTCAATCCAATGCAATTTACTGCTCTCCTCGTAGTTTTGAAGTTTCGTAGTTTCGCAGTTTCGCACTTCGCAGTTCACATCTCGATCATCTCTCATCACTTTTCATTTTCATTCCGTCTTGCGAAACAATCGCTTAGTGATTGTACTATTGTTAATCTAAATCTAAATCCATTTCAATATGCTAATACTTGAGACTAGTGCACATTTTGTCTTCCCTTCATAAGGAAGTATACTCATATACATAATTTCAATTACATCATTTCGCATTATCTCAGCTCGGGTTGTGCTCGTAAAGTGAAAGAAAAATGAGATGAAAAAATTAGCATTTTTTTCTTCTTAAAAGGACTAGGGATGAAAGATGAAAGACTGCCTCAAGGCTAGGTGTAGTAGACTCATATGACTCATGTGACTGGGGATTTAGGACCGTTCGAGCACCTTCAGCAACGACTGCGAACTGCAATTCAGCTCGCCATACACCATATGTGCATCGGAATTTGGGGACTGTTCATACATCATACACAAAATCTAAATATATATACTCCCCGGAGTGAGAGTGAAAGAGGAAATTTGCAATTGCAATCGTAATCGCAATCGTTTAAGTTTTAAGAGCAGTGACAATAACTAATAATCATAATAATTGTGCCAAAGAATGAAAGAGAGAAAGATAGTTATCCCCGGATCATTTATCACTATCGTCATCTAGTCTGATGGTCTGAAATATGAAGTTTTATATTTTAATGACGCCGTTTAGTTGGCGTTTGGTTGGCGTTTGCTTGATTGTGTGCACTGTGTGCACTGTGCAGTGGGATATTTAATTTTAAAATTATAGGCTTGACTGACTTTACGCCTTTTTATGACAAAGAAATATTCAATTGGCGTCGGACTAATTTAAATTTTCGAATGCTACTGATGTGATTTCAAGAGTCAATTGTCACTCCCGATTGAGGGGTTTTTAGATTGTCAGGCTTTTTGCTTTTTTTCTTTGTCAAAATGCAAAGTCTGCGAACAAGTTTGAGCAATTTGGACACGATTAAAAATAATGAAAAAAATGACGATTTTCAGTAACAAATTTATAGTTTGCACATATGTACGTTTTCAACCAAAATTAATCAGAAGATGTGCTCATCAAGTCCACCAAGTATATCTATTGATTCGAGTGAAAATCGTCTTTGGCGTCGACGTTTGAAAATGGCGTTGAAACTCTACACATTTTTCCAAGCACAAACATTGTCATCTGTCACATTGACAATTGACATTGCACATTTTTCTATAAATGTCAAACAACCATGCGTTGATTGACATATTTGCATCGGCTATGTATATATAAAATGGAACCTCTTTTGCTCATATAATATTTTTTTGCCATTTTCCCTTATCTTCCTATTATCTCATTTGTATGTCCTTAACTCACGACAAACTACAAAAACCCAGACTCAAATCCCAGACATGAATTTTTTTCAACGAAAGCAAAAGTCATCCTGACCTATAATAGAATACAGAATTGTACTAAATATTTCACCGGTCATCGTCATCAAATTTCAGTCTGCCATATAAAAAATTAATCTAGCTTTGGTTTTTGGCTACTGCTGCGGCTGATGCTTCTTGCAAGAAAAAAACATTTTGATTTGTATTCTGTCATGAATGCAACCAAATAATATTTCTTCAGCAAGCACATTACTTTATTATAATCGTAATCATAACGGTAATGCTTAACGGTAATGACGCTCATTACACCCAGACGCCAGATGAGACGGCCAAATTTGGAGTTTTGGCTCTGGTGAAGAAACGACGATGACTCGGAGAATGGCCAAAGTGGGTGATGGTGATGCAAATGTGCAACAGGCGTCGAAAGTAATTGTAATGACTCTATTTTCTGATTTCGCAAATGCATAGTCATAATCAAGGTGGGAATTGAAATGATTGTCACACTTTCAAATAAAAAAAGCTACTGCTGATTGCTGATTGAACGGCTGCTACTGATTCTGGCGACTGGTCAAGACGATCAGATGGCGTTGGNGTCGAAAGTAATTGTAATGACTCTATTTTCTGATTTCGCAAATGCATAGTCATAATCAAGGTGGGAATTGAAATGATTGTCACACTTTCAAATAAAAAAAGCTACTGCTGATTGCTGATTGAACGGCTGCTACTGATTCTGGCGACTGGTCAAGACGATCAGATGGCGTTGGCGGTGGCGTTACGACTGCCAGAAGAAGGTCAATGGAGGTTGCAAAAAAGGTGCCTATGCATATATATTAGTCTGACTATTTTTGCAAAAAATATTTTATGCATTAGTCCGATTTGCCGCGAATTAAAATTTGATTGATTGTTGCGGACCTGCCTGATTGGTTGAAAATTAATATTGACTCTTGGCGGGAATTTCAAACTTGGACAACGTTTCCCGCCAAAAACAAAGTTTTTTTAATTGCTTTAAATATTTAAATACTCACATTCTAACAAGGATCGGAAGCCACATGAGCCTTTATAGTCGATTAGTTTTTTTTCTTTTTTATGCCAATCTCTGCAAAACATTTCCTTTAATGTTTCATCCACAATAATCCCAACGAATGATGGCAGTTTCTCAAAACTGATTTTTAAAATGAAGCTAGGTGGGCTTTTTTCTATTCCCGGAAATGACTGCAGCTATGTACATACAAGCGTCGCATTTACCCCCGACGGTGACAGCCTGGCTAAAAACACTAAGACTCTCCGCGAGAGCCCATGTACGCTGTATGCAAATATCTGCAAAAAAATATGAAACTCGAAACTATTTATGATGATATCAATACAATCCTAATTCTTTTGCAGGCAGAGTTGAAGAGAAAGAGAACAATAGAATTAGGCCAATTCTTTGCATGCAAAATGCTTCTCTTCTGAACCAATAATTATGCAAAATATCATGTACTTCTTTTGTCTTCAACAACAAGTATCTGATCGATCTGAAATCGAAAGCGATCCAGCTCTTGATAAGACAAGGCGGAAGTAGGCCGCGACAGAAGAAGTTAGGTTTTTCGAAAAAAAATGGAGAGAAAATTAGAATTTTTTTGCAAGAAATGTTTTTTGCGAAGTTGGAGACTTCCAAGGCATCCAAAGAAATGAAGCTATTGTTTCGGTATTTAATCAAATCCTAGATAGCAAAGAAATATGGTTATTGCGTCCTGGAAAATGTAAAGTTTTGAAAAGTATAAATGAAGTAAATATTATCACCGAAAGTAGTACAAATAATAAAAATAATTAGCTTCCTAAACTACAACTGTCCATGTTATTTTCGCCGTTTTCAAGGATGAGTAAGCAGAAAACAGCCGACTGCACTTTGCAAATCCCTTGCAAAAAAACTCATCTCGTTTGTTACTTTTTTTCTTCATCCTGTAATCAGCAAATCAACATCTCCTGACTGAGCTTTAATACCATGTAATACCACCTGCGTTACGCAACAGCCATGTGCCAAAAATATGATTTTAGATTTCGTCAAACTATTACACTTTTTTATCATATGAGGTGACTATTTTTATATTTTATATGTGAATGCAGCAACAACTCAGAGGTTTGTAATTTGCATACACATGGTTTTTTAAATAAAATATCCTTTATACGATAGACTAAAACGTTTGCATGGACGAAGTTTATCTACATTTTTCAAAGTTTTTTTGTCAACCAAATTATTTTAGAAGACTGCAGCCTTTAGGCATGCGTTCAAAAATGAAACGCGATTCAATCCCATTTTCTGCTGCTCAGATGAGAGCTAGAGTCCATTGAGTCTGTGAAAAGCTTCATTAACTCGTCATTAGCTCGTATTATTCCTATTTAGAAATGGGAAGGATCAACTTTGTTGCTTTTTTCAAAGATTTAAAGCTATTCTATACGTATACATTTTCTATGCTCAAACCCTTTTTTATTTGTTATTCGGGAGTGTTGCACATTGCATATTTTTGGCCGTCCCTTCATTTAGAAAAAAGTCATTAACTCTATCACATCCCTCAGCTCACATCCAAAAGTTCTTTTCATTCCCAGTTTAAATTTGAATTTTGAGTGAGGATGATGAAGTCTCTTAGGGATTTTTTCATGTTTGATATACGCTAATACTAGAATCGAAATTATGTAGCTCACAATAATACAGTAATGATTGCAAAGAGTGTGGAGTGTGTCCATTATGCAAATAATATCCGTTTTTGGGGAGGTAATTGAGGTTGGCCAAGACGATTATGGGTGAATAAAATGTTATATAAAAAACGGGGTGCGAAAGAAAGGGATGAACTGTGACTTGAATTCGATTATTCTTGACTTGTTCAGGCGCGAAAATGCAAACACGAGCTTAAAAGTGGCTTTGAACTTGCGTAATAATGGCCAAAAAAAATTATGATAATTGAAGAAAAAACGCTAGAATAATATTTCAAAGAATTTTCCATCCATTTTTTGAATAAATCTGCCCAAGGCATAAATTTCTGACAAATTGTAGTAACAAATTATTTTGTTTTGTTTGAAAATAAATCAGTAAATTAGGAACCTGTATGGTTTTGCCAATTGATCCTCTAATTTATGTGACTTGTATTTGCCAGTTAAACAGTTCACCCTTGAAAAAATTCATCCCGGAAGGAATAATTAACTCTGACTAATTTCGTAATTTCTAATTGCATCATTCATTTGGGAAAGTCAGTTATTCAGTTCAAAAGCAGTTATATACAACTTTAATATTGCAATTTTCATAAGTTAAACGTCGTCAGCATATTTAAAAAGAAATTTTTGGTCATCAGTAGACATTTCTCTATTTTTTAGAAATTAGAAATTCATCAATCTGCATTATTATTATCACATATCATTACTTTCTCGTTAATTATTAATTATCAAAAAAATGCAAAAAAATATTCCACTATTCTAATTGGGAAATTTGACCAAAACCATTTACATTTTCAACAATTTCAAAAACAAAAATAATAATTTGGAGAAAACTCTGAACTGTCTGTATTTTCAAAAATGCATATGAATGCGAGCATTTGCGAGCGACGTGGAATAATTACAAATTAGCATTCGCAATTGGCCATATCCTCTTTTGATAAACTGCTGTGTGCGTGTCATATCTCACATTTCTTAATGACTTTTTCATATAATCGTATGTATTTTTCTTCATGTCTATCAAACTTTGAAACGTTTAAACTTTGAAATTTTACGAAACTGACCATACAAGAATTTTTCTTTTATTTTTCTTGCTAGAATGAGAGAGAGAGTACTAGTATACATGCTTTATAGGGAAACCAAGTAATTAGTTTAAATCTAAAAATTATAAATTTCCTGATGAGGGGAGAGCTCCTAACGGCAAAAAAGTATAATGATATCAGGGACTTGATGGCATGACATGTCGCCATTAACTTATTAAGACTTATTGAGACTTATTAAGAACACACCTAAATGCCACCCATCACGCCGCGTATAATGCATAAGGGCACCCAAAGTTCGAAGTTGTAGTGCATGTTTATTCGAAAGTTTCGCTTTTCCCTCTGAGTCTCTGAGTTGATGAGGGAGGAAGAAGGCGGTTTCCTTCGAACGTCGAGAGAAGAGGTCACGTCAACACGATTTGAGGAGTTGATGAGGAGTTATTTCCGGAGGAGAAATGAAAAGATTTCACTCGCAGAGCTCACAAATGATATGGCTGAAGTCGAAATTGAAGTAGCCGCAAATATATTTGACACAAGGTTTCCAAATTTTTTCCAAAGATTTTATTTCCCTATCTTGAAAATGTCCGGAGCAGCCATGATAAAGTCTTCCTTATCAAGTTTCTCAAACTCAGGTTTTTCCATCAATAATTATTACTATTCTTGTCATTTCCCAGCCAGGAGTTATGCAACTATCGAGTTTTCAAATAACATCTAAATTGGAAATCTTCCATTATATTTGTTTTGTATTTTTTTGTAGCACACGCATCAATATGGAAGCATTTCTATCTGTCCCGTTAGTAAAAATACTAGAATTGATGAAAAACATCTTTAGGAATGTAAAACCAGCCTGGACCTGATGCCTCTTGACCCATGGATATATTTTTTTTGTTTTCGCTCTAAGGGACCGTCCATATATCCCATATATAATGTCACATTTCTTAAGCATTTTAGAATGGGATAAAACGACTTTTCTGCAATGCTTAAGGAGTGTGACATAATATATGGACGGTTCCTAAACCCCCGTTGAATGCAGTATGTGTATCTACATGGTTCATGGTTACATAATATGTCAATTTTTGTGAGGTGAGTTTTTTCATACCACACACAAAATCGACTTTGTTGATTTATTGTGACAGTAACTGCGGAAAAATTGCATCGTGATCCTTATTTCATTCAAACATTATCGATTATATTCTTTTTTGTCGATTTCGAATGCTCGAGAAAATGTGAGCTTGGGTTGGTAAGGAAGCAACAAAAAAACATACCAAGCTTCACTTCAAGCGACATCCGAGTCTCCCCAATAATAAAGGTTCCTTTCAATGGATTCAACGGAATCGGTAATTGCCCATAACTCCAATAATAGCAAAATATTGCCGAACCCATCACAAAATCGTGGTGAAAATTACCAAAAATATAAATAAAAAATCCCAAATAAAAACTTCTCATCGTAATTTTTATTGGAGAACGGAAGCGCCAACAAATCTACTAAAGTGCTAATAAAAGAGCACAGTATTTTTTCATTCCTCAAAAAAACTCGGACAAAAATTTCCCTCACGCAACTGACCTTTAAACCTGGATGACCATTTTGTGTGCACACTCAATGCACATGGTCATTCAGAAAAAGTATGATTTGCTTTAAAAAACGAAAAAATGTACGTGTTTCTTGTCCGTTTGAACGACGTCGAGTCTTTTATTTTTCAAGCTTATTTCGCATCTTCAAAATTCAAAATAATTGATGGCAAAATGTCACATCCCATGAATCAGAGTGACTCATGGGCCTGAGTGCGAAGGGGCAAGCGCCTCTGTCGTATTTCAC
>JAHZMY010001106.1:0-11501 GCA_027743915.1 Seira sanloemensis
GTCATGAAATGAATGAATGAGTTTCAATGAAGCTTAGCCGAGAAAAAAGAGACGGGGAAAGTAAGGAGTCAACGCATCATAAATAACAACAATACTCAATCAACATAACATATTCTCGGTGACTTTTTTCTGATTTTTTAAATCCATTTTTTACAGATATTTTGTGGGACAAAATGTAAAAACTGAATTCAATGAAATTGTAGAAACACTTGAATTTTAATAACATTTTGGCTACAAAAAGCTTTTCATGTGGAAATATTCTTATTGAAATGTTAAAAAATTCCATTGAGCCCATGATGGGGCATTGTGAGACGCTCGGGTTATCTGTATCAATAACACATGCATTTGCAAATCGAATTCACGGATAAGCACCAGGTTATAGAGTCAGGGATTTAATAAATCTGAAATGGATCATTTGCTGCTAAAACATGCAAAGACTTGATCACTGGACAAGAAAATATTTTCATGTTACGGGACTTTACACTTGTTGCATGTGTGTGGTTTATAGTTCCTGTCTGGACACTAGTGATTTTTTGGAATACTCACAAACAACACGACCACAAATCGGTGATCTTCCCCACGCTTTAAGTTGTCCCGGTTGAAAAAAGAATTTGATACTTTTCGTATGAAAAGGACACAATTTTTCTTGGGGGACCGAGTGTGTGTCCTTTATCATCGCGAACCATTTATTATCACGAGCCCCAGACTTGTCATCGCTCGACACGGGATTTCCTCTAAATTGACCAAGAAGTTTTAACGACTTATTGGTCGGTGATGCGCTTCGTTGAAAATTAATGCTCTTTTAAAGAAAATGTGACGATAATATTCTGGGAAAAGTGAAATGAAAAAAGTAAGCATAACTGACATGGGGTTCTCGTTCTACATTACTGAACTCATTTATTTGATTCGCTTCAAACGTCACATTGAGAAACAAACAGAGACATATACCAAAAAATCAAAGGATTGGTTAACTAAAGTAAATCCTAGAAACTAAACTCGCCATTATTAATTCCCATTGTACAATATTTGATACACAAAGAGCAGTCGAATCGAGAAGGCCACAAGTAATACATACAGACAATCATTTAATTTAAAAAACGACATTAAAAACTGACCATTCTTCAACTTTTAAAATAAAAACAACATAGCAAAGCGCAAAAGTCGACCTAGACTGGCTCCAAACGTGGAGGATTGGTATCACATTGATTAGTCATCAATCATAATCACATCGCTGTCATCGCTATCATCCTCTGGCGGTGGTCTACTAGGAAGTACCCTCGAAATCTGAGGAGGTAGTCTTCGAGAAGGTGGCGAAGGTTCTGGCTCCTCTTCGTCTTCATACTGCTCATCATCATCCTCATCAAAATGTTCATCGTCTTCCAACTCTTCCATTTCTCCACCATCGTCATCGTGCTCGTCCTCTTCCTCTTCTGCCTCCTCCTCAACCTGCTCATCATTCTCTGCATCTTCGTCCTCATCGACCTCCTCCTCGTCGTCGTCTGGAAAGTCTTGCTCCGTACCGGTTGGATGTCTTTGACGAGTCACCTCAACTTGGATTTCTCGAGGATTGTGGACGACGAGGTTGCCACTCTCAGTCTCGTCTTCCACTACACTTTGCTGACTGGCAGGAACTTGACTAGCATCTTGAGATGACGCTTGGTTATTGTAAGTAAGTTATAGTTACGGAAGACAAGAAACCAGGGATAGATCCGTCGCGGATGAGGAAGCGGTCGATATCGTCTCTGAAACTGTCTAAAATTGGAGACTCGAGAAGGAGCATGTCACCATTTGGAGATTCCTGTAAACATGAACAAAGAAATTAGCTTGTGCTTAACTGCTTTAGTACAAATGAAGGAATAGAACTCACTTGGAAAATAAATGTGTCATCGCGTTCATGCGAGTAAACACTGGAAAGACGAATCTGGACAGTAGGTTCTCGAACAAGGGTGAAATGAAAGCCACACAGCTTATTCACAATGAGTTGGAGTTGCTGAGTTTCAAAATCGTAGGCTTCGGTGAGGATGACAAGGCGCCTATCCAGATTTCGATTTCTTTCCTCCAAATCTCCTATAGTAAGAATAAGGGTATATATGTAAAGTAAGACTTTTGCAGTGATTTACACAGCCGATTCGTTTAAAAAATCTTCCTTACTTATACTTTCTCCAGTTTCCAACGTTGAGTCGCCTGCAGTAGTGCGTTCCTGAAGCTCCTTGATCTTCTCTTTCAATTCTTCATTTTCCTTGATGGATTCTTTCAATCGCGCCTCCAGTGATAAGGTCGAGGGATTGACACCAAATGACACAATTTTCAAGCCAGTCGTATTCCCCTCATCAACACTGGCTCCCATTGTTCTGCTCATATCCGCCAACTGGACCTCCATCTCTCCCTTTTCAGTTTTGAGCCGCTCCAGCCTATTTTCATAATAATAAAAACTTGCAAAAATGTACAAAAACAACCAAAACATATACTATAAAGTGAACTTACTCAGTTCTAATCTCCGTAATTAAAGCCATGCGCTTCTCACAGTCGCCGCAAGACTGTTTGGCCGAAGGATCTTCTTGTATGATTGCTTCATACTCTGAGACGGTAGCTTCAAGCTGATTAATCCGTTCCTGCAACGGCTTTGAGATCACTCCTTCAAACTCTTGCTCGTAAGATTCTTTCAAGTCCTTCAGACCATCTCTGTCCTATAAGTTAATCAATTAATTCATACTCGATATTACAAAACAATTAAATAAGATTTAGGCTTGATTGACCTAAAAATGTATTTCACCTTTGTAATTAAGATTAATCGCCTTGTCGTTTTCTTGAGCTCCTGAAAAAAATTGTCTTTATCAGCCGATAAGGTTTTGACTTGAGCCTGAAGTGCTCCTATCTCCTCCCGCATTCTCGCAATCACACGCTCCCGATCGGCCATTCTGTAAAAAATAATTAAACTGATAATAAATAACGGACCGTTGTGGTATTTTTGTTTGTCACATCTCGCAAAAACACAAGACTTTGTTCTTTTAGTCTCATGTGTGAAAATGATGCTTTTTGCTTTACGATATTCTAAAACCACGTCTGACATGGGATTTGCACTGACGAAAAACGACAATGACATCAGAGTGGGGAACAATATCGAAAAATTCGACATATAACATTAATAAAACTTTAAAGGTATGAAGGTAGATACATTATAATTTTAGATTTGCTTACGCGTGCGTTAAAGTTGAGCTGTCGTGCTTGGCTTCCAGAAGCTGGTTTTGAATTTTCCTTATGTAATGTTGAAGCTTGTGCGGGTGAGTACAGTCCGGATCTAATTTAAACGCCATCGCTCTCCAAGCTTTAACATCTGCCTCCAAATTTATTTTAAGCTTCTTCCAACTTCACTTTATCACTCAACATTCCTCGCATCTGCCTCAGTTCATCCTGGAATTCGCTAATTTGTTGCTCCATCAGAGCTTCCCTCGTCATGGTTGAACGGAGCATTTTATTTTCGTCAACAAGCTGGTCCATTTTTTCCATCAATTGGTAGACTTCCGCTTGCTGCTTCGTGTACATGTTTTCAAAATACCTCCTTTTCTCCTCCATAGCTTCGGGAGTGTCATCTGCTCCTTTCGGGTAATCGTATTTAGCTTTCAGTTCGTTGTATTTGCAGATGATGGACTGGGCGTCCCTGACTTCCTTCTGGTACTTTTCGAGCTGCTTGTCTTTCACTTCCATTTGATCTCGCAAGAGCTGCGCTTCCATCACCCATTTTTCCGCCCCCGTCACAGTCTCCTCCAGACTTTTGTTCAATCGCTTTAGTTCATCGGACTGCTTTAAAGTTCCCTGTGGTGGTAAACAAAACCATGACCATAAGACATTGTGGTTTTTTGACCAGTTATCCTTGATTTAAAATTGTAACTTTTCAACTTACACCCTCAATTTTGCTGCGAAGGTCCAGATTTTCAGTCTCGTAAGTTCTTAATCTCTCCTCGACTACTCTTATCTGTTCCAAATGCGTTTCTGTTTGCATGATGAAGTCTTGCCAGAAGTTCGCCCTCCTTCTTTGATAACTTTGTCACTTTCTCTTTTAATTGCACCACCTGGTAAGCACAAATTATTAATTATTAAGGAATAAGCATCAAGAATGAGGCAAATGTAATTCTTTTAATGAATGAAGATTAGGTTATGCAGGAGGCAGACTTACTTGGTCATTGGCGTCTCGAAATTTCCTCTTGATCTCATTCTCCGATTTCTCAAACTCCAAGATTTTTTCCCCATGTGCACACTTAATCCTACTGATTTGGTGCTCCAACTTGGAGTTTAATGCACGCGATTCAATCAGTTCTCCTTGAGTCTGCTGTAAAAGACGCTCCAATTCAACTACGAGTAAACAAAGTCAAAATAAGTATTTGTTTTTGTTCGTCATTCCTAGAGAAATTCCATTTTGAAGTACACATGCATAATTAAATTAAAGCATTTTAAACGCTGCTTACTAATCTTCTTGCTCTGGTTTGCTTGCTCCTCCAACTCTTCCCCAAGAATGGACAACCTCCTCCGTTTCGTCGGTTGACGATGTTCGGGTGATTGCGACACCTCAAGAATAGACTTATCACGATCTCCTTGAAAGTACGTATCTTCAAAGTTGATTTTTCGTATGAGGGCAGTAGCATCCGGGGTTGGGGAAGGGGTCAGCAGCGCCTGCCTTCGCTCCAAGCTAGCCAGATACTTGGAAATTGGCGTTTCCTCTTTACTCATCTTGGCGTTTGGGATATTTTTTAGATCACTTCAATCAAATGGTGAGAGACCTGATGCAGCATCACAGGGATGGTGATTAAATTCAAATGCACAACAAAATAGCCTCAACTTCCATTCCGATTGCTTAAGTTAAAATGATGCGCTGCGTTGCACTATTTAAATTAACGGAAAAATATAACTTTTCTTTATAGAATTTTTAGATTTATGGATTTCAATTGCTGCGATCCGAACCAGGACCCATTTGCACACGAATGAAACGAACGACAACAAAAAAATATCTTCTTCACATAATTTTGGGTCATCCTACGGCCGCTTTTGTTTGTACACATGACTGGGGCAACTTGAGATATGATGTAAAGTGTAGCATCCACCCCGGAAACTCCAAACTACGGCTCTTACTCTGAGCTAGCATATAGCGTGTCCGCCTTTTATAAAATCTTTTCTCGTGTGAACTATATATAAGTTCCATCTGTCATTGCAAAAAATTCACTTTAAATTGCAATTAAAATATATTTTAAAGTAATTTTTTTAAATTACAAGTGTTCATCATGGCTCATTACGACCTCACGAGTAAAATTGGCCAATACTTGGACAGGCATTTGGTTGCAATGCTGCTGGAATTTGTAGCAAGTCAAAATGTATGTGTGAAAAGTTAATGTCAACTGAATGAAATTTATAATATCTAATTATATCAAAAGTTTTCAAAAAGTGATTAACAAGTGCCATTATGGATTTTGATGTTTTAATGAAATGATTCATTAACTTTTAGATTTATAATGCCAATGACGTGCTGCAAAGCAAGCTGGGCTTGCTAACCGAGACGAAAATGGTGGATTACGCAATTGACGTGTTCAAGAAGATCACACCCGGACCAGGAAGTTCCTCAGGTCAGTTTTAGCAAAAAAATATATAACCAGCCTTAAAATAAATCATCAATAATAAAGTATTTGCTCATGTATTGTGGGATCGTTGGGTTGATCTATTATTCATGGGTACAGAAATTCTTCGATAAGCGTCAAAAGGTCGTTGAGGATTACAAGGGCGTCCAGGAGAACTCCAAGATGATTACCACCATTTTGGAAGACCCTGAATTGGCTCAGCAAATTTCCAATTCGAGGGATTACCGGCAGCTGGTCGAGTACTTGGTGAAGACTCATGAGGTACTTACAATAAACACGCACCATTCTTTTCTATTAAAACATTATCATTGAATACTAAACATTTATGTTAATTTTAGTTCAAGCCCGAGAAAATCGACTCGATCTACGACGACGCGAAGCTGTATTACGAATGCGGTGACTACTCTGCAGCGTCACAATATCTGAATTTACACAATGAGTTGGTGCCTACCACGGACAAGGTGAGTGTTATAAATGGAACCAAATGTTCTTAATTGGAATAGCGTAATTGCATTGATTTTGCTTTAATGGCTCTACAGAACTACTTAAGCGGGTTATGGGGAAAGTTGGCGTGCAACATCCTCCTCCATCAACACGACTACGGTATGGAGGACTTTGAAAAGCTCAAGACGTATATTGACGAAGACCCGTTTCGAAATCCGTTGCAGGTACTTCATAATATGTAGTTGTACTACATAATAGTTGTTAATTAGGGAAAAGTAGCATAATATTGGAAATGGGATTTCACAAATGTTTTGTTTTTACAGACTCTGCAACAAAGAACTTGGCTCTTGCATTGGGGTCTCCATCTCTACTTCAATCACCCAAAAGGGTGGGACTTTTTGTTGGATCTGTTGTCCAAAGACGCAAAATATTTGAATGTCATTCAGACCACCTGCCCCCACATTTTGAGATATTGGGCCACAGCCGTCATTATCGGAAAAGCACAGTCGTAATTCTGCGGCGATGAATCAACTTGTGCAGGTTATCCAACAGGTAAGAAATTAGTTTAGTATGTTTTGTTAATTAGTTTAGTATCAGGCAAGTAGTAAATGTTTTACAATATACATGTGTATTTTTTCGGAAATGCCTTTTTATAAGCCATTTTATATTAAAATCTTAATTTATATTTTTTGGACAAAGTATGTATATAAAGTTTTATGTTTTGATAGAATGTTAGCCGAAAAACTGGACATGACCACTGACGACGCTGAGCGCTGGATTGTGAATCTTATTCGTAATGCGAGACTAGACGCAAAGCTGGACTCGAAATTGGGTCATGTTGTAATGGGTGTACACGCTGTGTCCCCCTACCAGCAGATAATTGGGAAGACAGAATTTCTCAGCATTAAGAGTCCCATGTTGGCCAATTCAGTGGCGAGAAAGTTGGGCGATAAATCTTATGTTCGGATGGGATAGTATAACAAATATTTGGATTGATTATTAATAACTATTGTAATAAATTCTACACACTACATTTAGGCATAATGACAGATTGAAGAACTGTGAAACTGTAGAAAGATTTTATTTTGTATTGTGCCCTGAGATAAATCTTATGTTCGGATGGGATAGTATAATAAATATTTGGATTGATTATTAATAACTATTGTAATAAATTCTACACACTACATTTAGGCATAATGACAGATTGAAGAACTGTGAAACTGTAGAAAGATTTTATTTTGTATTGTGCCCTGTGGGAAGTTTTTTTAGTGTATGAGTGTGGAATTTAAAATTATTTTATATGAACTCTTAATGGCGGAGAATCATAGATTCGTTATGATTTTTGTAGAAAGTTGAATTTGAGTATATTAAAGTATGAGTGTGTGTGAATGATAGTGTAAAACTCGTCTGTAATATAAGTAAGTAAGAATTTATTAATAAAACATGGAAAACGGAGTTATGTATTTGTTGCAGTTTAATTTCTCTTAAAGATAAGTGAACTGGGAAGCCGTGATGTTTTTCGTTTGCAAAATGAGGTATGATCTTATCATCTTCATGAATATTGAGTCCAGAATCTGGTCCCTTTGATGGTATTTAAATAAATCTCCACTTTCTCCAAATTCTCTTTAAAAACGGAAAAATAATGACCAGTCAAAATCTATTCCACATCCAACAACAACAAAGAATTGTGCAGATTGAAAGTGGCTGTGGCCTTTTATCGAAGTTATGCTTATCCGCCAGATGAGTATCTGGGAGGCTCAACGCTAATCTTCCGTCCAATGTAATCATGTATACTTTGTAAAAGCATTTTAGTATGCATACGCTTCACCTTGATTCAAATTGTTGATAGCAGTAAGTTACATACATAATGGGTTTAATTTTAATCCGTTTCCGAATTTTAATCTTTGCTTTCTGCATTTATATTACAACAGTAAATGTGACTGTGGAAGAAAATTAACTCTTCATCTCTTAATAATTCATCAAGGTATTTACATTTACATGTATAAAGGTAAGCATATGAAAACAGGCACATGAATTTTTCGCAGCTCGACTCTGATTCTAGTGATGATTCTACTCTACCTACATCATTTCAAATATTTGTGGCATGAGGATTGCTAACGGCATGAAATCATAAAATCATTAAGCAGAAAAAAAAATCCTTCGATCTTTCGTACGCCCAAGACCAACCTAGATTTCCTATTTTACATGGATAATGTACCAAAAAAGCTTCACCTCCTACACAACCNTTCTAGTGATGATTCTACTCTACCTACATCATTTCAAATATTTGTGGCATGAGGATTGCTAACGGCATGAAATCATAAAATCATTAAGCAGAAAAAAAAATCCTTCGATCTTTCGTACGCCCAAGACCAACCTAGATTTCCTATTTTACATGGATAATGTACCAAAAAAGCTTTACCTCCTACACAACCTCAACTCCTCATGCCTCAGCTTCACCATCTCAATATTATTATTATGCACGTAGCGTTATAGGAGCACAGTCAACAGTCAAGTTAGTGCTCATTTGCTCATTTCCACATTTTTACTCTTCGAGGCTTCTTTCATTAAAAAAAGTCTCGAGGTTTTAAAGCTCGGTCCAACAACGACAACTCCAAGAAAATCTCTGCGTTTTGCTTATGTATGCATCATTTGCTTTTCCTTTCGAGACAATCCTTCATCCTTCCAACATCCAATGAACCCAGGGAATGCAATGTGTGTGTGTGGATTGCATTACATAACCCACACCACCACACACGTCTGCATAACCATGTTTGTTAATTGATGACACGAAGATATGCTTATGCTCATTGGCAAGACGAAGGTACACATCACCATTCACCACAAGAAGAAGTCGCTCTTCTTCTCCTTCTTCTTCAAACATTTTGGCAGAGAGCTAAATATCTAAACAAAATAGAAGTACAATGCTGAGGAATGAGAAAATGAAATTGAAATGATGACGATGACGATACAGTGACTCCTTGTTCCAAAAACTGAATGATGTGATATCAATGGTCTATAGTCAGTGACTTCATCAGAAGCTTCCTCCAAATGCACAGAAAATGAAATTGAAATGATGACGATGACGATACAGTGACTCCTTGTTCCAAAAACTGAATGATGTGATATCAATGGTCTATAGTCAGTGACTTCATCAGCTTCCTCCAAATGCACTACATGGCAAGGAAAAAGCACTGTTGATCATCATCATGATCATCGCACATCGCGTCTGAGATTTTTCGAAAGACCTTCTTGATTTGTTCTCTCCATTATTTTATTATTACGGATCATTATTATCATTCTTTCTGTCTGATCATCGCAGATCGCGTCTGAGATTTTTCGAAAGACCTTCTTGATTTGTTCTCTCCATTATTTTATTATTACGGATCATTATTATCATTCTTTCTGTCTGCGTGTGTATGTGTGTATGACTTCTTCTATGCCTTGCCTCCTTGATTTCTTCTCTAGTCAATATTGAGTAATTGGGTAAAGCTTTTTTTTATCAGATCATGATCTGAGGGTGTCTTCCTTTTACTCACGTCTCATGTGTGTAACTCTCTCGCTCTCGCTCTCCCATCAAAAACATAAACACATTTAGTATATATGCACACACAGAGGTAATGTACACATGTTCAAAAATTAGGGGAAAACTTCCTGTGTCCTCTGAAAAGAACTTCGGAGAGAAGGAGATGTGTGTACCATTACACATTTTTAAATTAGCATAAACAGCAGAATGGTTGTGAGAATGTGAAAAAAAAGTTTTGATATTGGGAATCCATCATGTGAACACTTTTCTCTGTATTTTCCTTGATTGCACCTATTTTTTGCCACTGGAGCTTTGTACATATGTACATGTTCGCACATTAGTTTAATTAAAAGGGCTATTTTGTTATTGAACAAGTGCAATTATGTAAAAGTGGATATGTGATATACTTGTGCATTTTAATCAACTCTTGTTGAAACTGTGGAATTGTGGCATTGGAACTTTCTTTTGGTTCGGCATTATGTGTGGTGGACATATTTAGGTCACGGAGATTTATGGCTTGGAAAGTTAGAAAAGTAATTAGAACTGTAGAAAGTGTTTAGCAAACGCTGATTGGAGTTGGATTAAGCTATTTAAAAAATGGAGAATGCGTTTCAGCCTGGATGGTGCAGAGATGGAAATCTGTTGCAAGTTAGACTCTGGATCGAGGACACCGAAAATGATCTGAATCAAGAGGTAAACTCATTTTTGAAACCCTTTCACGTAGACAATTTTAAGATTGCGGTTCTACTAAAAGTATGCCATTGATGATTAGGCAAGGCGTTAATTTGCAATTTGCGAGATTACCCGCAGGTGCGTCAGGTGAATATATATGTATGTAGATATGTACATATCATGTACATTAGTTCATTACATGTATATTCGACGTGGCGCATTATATTAAGGGTAATGGCACGAACGCAGTTAATTTACTGCCTTGCATTCATACCTAAATGCACCCTTCATACGCTGTACGCATCAACCCCGTCGTAAAAAACGCCCACACTCCTAAACAACAATGATGACTTATGCCAACAATGCTGCACGCATTGATTTTTTTTCTTGTAAATGCATTTTGAGTCCGAGTGTACATAAGTAATTCAAGACATGCATCAAAGATGAGAAAATGCAGGTCTTTTTGTCACCTCTTTTATTCGGGACGTTCAAAAAATCCAGATATGCCTTTACAGGAAATGAGCCATCGCACATGGGGCCTAATTGTTGATTTGTCGCCTCTGACTGAATTGTTATGAGCATTTTAGTAAGGTAATTGTTTGCTCTTTCAGTGACGATCATGGCTTCAGCCCCATGCACTGGGCAGCAAAATACGGTCAGTACAAGATAGTCGAGCTCACTTCTTCAACGAGGCTCCAGGGTAAATGTCGTGAATAAAGGGGATGACACACCGCTCCATTTGGCGGCAGCTCATGGACACATTGATGTTTGCCGAATGGTATATAAGCACTTAATTTCTTCTCACCCTTCAATTACATTCTCCTGGATAAAATCAAATGCATCATTAATTTTGACATGAGCAGCTAGTTCAGCATCGCGCCGAAATTAACGCTATTAACGAGCACGGTAACACCCCTCTGCACTACGCCTGCTTCTGGGGATACGGGGACTTGGCGGATGAGCTCGTGACGAAACACGGGGCGCTAGTCTCGGTAACGAACCGCGATGGCGACACTCCGATTGACAAGTGCAAAGGCGCCTTGGCTACCCGCATGATAGGTAATTAAAAGACCCGTTTATTTGACATTCTGTCTACTTGAAATGCATTCCATACAGTGTCTCCATAATGCTAACCATTTTCTTAAATTGCAGAGAAAGCCCGTGAAGCTGGACAAGATTTGAAAAAGATTCCATACAAGGATCAGAGCTGGCTGGGTTTAAAAACCCACCGAGCC
>JAHZMY010001107.1:0-11148 GCA_027743915.1 Seira sanloemensis
TTATAGCCCCACCAATTTACAATATTGTCCAAGACACATTATACTTATCGGTTGGGTAAACATTGTGAGAAGAGGGCAAAGTTCTTTTGAGATTATCCCGTACTCCCATTTAAATTATTATTAAATCGAAACATACATAGCAGAGTACGTAGCACATATAAATTTGGCACTTTTACTCCTTTCTCTTGCATGTTGTTGACTAACCTGATTGTTGTGAGTCCATAGAATATTGGATGGAGGCTCCGGACTGTGCTCCACAATACAGGTGAGATTTATGGTGCTCCCACGACTGATAAAGGAAAAACTTCAATTTAGAATGGCATTTAAATATACCAAGACATTTATATAACTTTTATATTACCTGATGAACATCTCAGGGGCCCCCATAATGGTGGTATTAGGCTCTGCAAGACAATGAATAAGATAAAAAATAGAGATAAAGTACGAGATTGGATAACCATCAAAAGCAGATAGGAAAAAATCTTTTCTATCTTTACTACATTTTTATAGATACTGGTTTTTAACCACACGAGCCGGAGAAGAAAAAAATCACTTCATTTCCTATATCTTCCATAACTATTTTTAACTTTCTCGATCTGAAGTCGAACGAAAAAGGAGGAAAGAGATTTTTTCGTTTGATGTTACTTAATAATATTGTTACCGGTGGTTTTATTGATATTACCGACACGACCGTACCGTGCTGGATTCCGCACACATTAGGACGTGCATTATTTATTATTCCGTAGCTGAAGCAGCACATCATGACGTAGCAATTTGTGTCCGTCTGTCTTTCAACACAACTCTAAGAAAAATTACTAGATTGTAAGGAAGCTGATTGGTTTGTCGTAGCACGATAGAATCGTCAGGGTTTTTAAATGCGCCATTTTAAAAATGAGACAATGCAAAAACAATAAATGAATGAGCAGTTTAGCTACGTATACAGTACTGTCTTTACAGCCAGATTTTTATCCTCCAATCCTCATCATCATCATCATCATATAACCAATTTATTCCATACATCCTTCTTAATTTTTCCATTCGCGAAGGGTAAAAGTAGAAAACACGCAGCTGGCAGTGTGCTTCTTCTCTTAATCCTTCTCAGAGGAAATCACAGAGGTATACTCAAAAGATGCTCTGTGTTGTTGGCAACGAGTGCTTTTGTGACCCAATTCAAAGCTAAATATGAATTGATGTGGGTTTGTTACAGACCATTCCCCTCCAAACTCTTAACCAGGAAAGATTTTTATTGAATTTGCTCCTCGACTAAAACAATGACCTGAGTGAGCTGAATGCAAGACGCGAGACCTGCCAATGAAATACTCAAAAGGATTATTTGTTTTGATGATGACGATCATAATGCCCGTCTCGAGAGAAACGTGTGTTTCTACAAGCCAATGAAAAATAGCATTTTTGTACAGGGTAGTAAGTCAGTGCGCTTTCAGCTAATGGTAAAAATGTTACTTTTACTGATTGTGAACTTCCTACTTCGTGTTCATCAAATTGAAGAAAAGCAAAAAAAATCTTTTCAATGGGATAAAATTTCTTCAGACTTTCCCGAGACGATAAATGAACCGTGGTTTATTTTTCCAACGAAATGGCAAATTCATGGTACGTATATTTTCTCTTTGTTCTGAGGTAATCCAGCCCTTTACTCACAAGTACACCTTTTTTGTCAATAGGATTGGTGTTATTTTTGCTGGTAGGATGTTTATGTAACAACAATAAAATCATCCTGTCCTTCCTCAAATCTACGATTCGACCTTCATTTTCTTTCATTGTTTTGGAGAGAAAGCACCTTTTTAGCTGCCACTGTTTAGCCAAGATTTATACAAGGGCATATATCAGCACCCGTGAAAAAATGTTGTAGGAGTATGCAGTGTAAGGCACTTTGGGTGAAAGTGGGAGCTCACAGCTCTGTGTCTGTAGTAAGAGTGTGTGCACAAATGCATTCATGCATCTATGCAAACAATTTTCAGTTGAGTTCAGTTTTTATATTCAATCAAGGAAAATCGTGTTCTATTGAAAAAAATCACGGAGATTTGCCCACAAACGAAGAAAAACATGCACGACCCGTTACACTCCATCTCATTTCACCTTCACTTCCGTTTCGCATGCTTGACTAGGGAACGATTGGAAAGACAAGGAGCCGTCGTGGTATCATCATGACAGTATTAGATCACTCTGACACTTGCCAATCTCCTCTACTTTCTCTTTTCTCTACTTTTTTTACTTCAATAGAAAAAGTCATAAACGGAGGCAACGATAGGGAAATTCTTTTTCTACCCATTTTACAATAACTTTGACGAAAAAAAGGTATTGAGTCTCGTATACAGAAACGGTGTAAAGAAAGTAGTAAAGTATCCAGTTTTTTCTGTTTAAAAAAGTATCTTACATGCAAAGGAGAGGCAATACGGGACACATGAATAGCAAAATATGCGTCCACTTTTTCTCATGCTTTCTCTTTTTATACATGATTTAAAACAGAAAAACACTTCTGCATTTAAGACGAAGGCCCACATCAAATCCGATTTTTTACAGAATCTTTCCCTCATCTCTCTTTTTTATTCCTGAGGAATTTTTCTTTTTGTACTTTCATTCTCTTCCTTGTTCGTTGTTACGGAAGAATGTAAAGAAAATTTTGTGCACAAAACCATATGCTTCAAAACTGTAAAGAAGAAAAGCGAGATACGTTTCCATTCCGTTCTGGTTTTTAAGCTTCCTTCCTCTTTACATTCATGATTCAGGAACCCAATATGTATATAATTTCCTTTTTTCAAAACGCTACCTTTACTTTCCCCACTGCTCTCTCCTTGTCGCATGGATGTAGGGCTGAAATAACTGAAATAAAGTGGGGGACACATCCAGTCTGACACAAAAACGAAGGGAAATCGAGGGAGAAAGTAAAAAGGCTCTCGCACTATTTTTTGCAGGCTTGAAACCGGAGGTATTTTTTGGTGTCACGTACTCGATTTGATTTGCAAATTCTGTTCTGCTCTCTCGTCTCTTTCATAATATCATCTTGTTACAAGAGCATAAAAATGGGATGGTGGTGGTATGGATGTCGGTGGGGCATGGTGAAGAGTGGATGAATAAAAACTACTTAAGCATATATTCTTTTTTTCAAAAGATGTACATGTTTTCTGTGGCTGTAATAAATGGAAAAGTGAAAGTATACTTTCTCCTGCTACTATAAAATAACATCTGGTAATACGCCGGGTATTATTAGCTGACACGAATTACGCCTTGTTGTATCCACACACGTTTCTTGCGAACGGTTCCCCACTACCTAGATACATGCCTTGTCCATTAATATGGATGGTGAAAGTCTGAAGGAAAGAGGCCAAAAAATCTTCCTTTCATTCTTTTGTCAAGGGGTCCTCATACTCCCTTGCTATAAGAATGTGATTGAGCTCATCCTTATCCTGATGAGATGGAGAGCCACAAAGACTTTCCCTCCTGCTTCGAGCCACAAACTGACACAAACAAGTTTAGTGACTGATGTAACTTTTTTTTAAAAAAAGGAAACGATATCGTCCACCAAAGAGAGAAAGTGAACAAGAAGGGTATTATTCAAACTAGTGATTTCTTGTGACCCCAAAAAACTATATAAGGGTAAAAAGTGAAACTGCAACGAGAAGTGGTGCGTGTACAACTTTTACCCTGCTTTTCATCAAAGACAAAGTCGGACAAAGAGGAGGCATACTTATTTTTAGGCAGAGACCCTTCAAACAAAATTATTGCAGGGGAGGATCAACCTTTGAGTTATATATTCTAGCAATCCCTTTCTCCTGAAAAGTGGATGGCATGCAAAAAGATATACGAAAAGCAAACCGGAGAAAGTCTCATCTGATCACGCCATACTTTCCCTTTTCATGATACAAAATAAATTATCATTCTATGAAATATTCAGAGTAAGTACCGCACATTAATTTAGCAAAAAAGAGTCCTTGGACAACCCTTGCGCGACTTTGAGTGTGCTCTTTCAAAAATATAAGGTACATCATAAAAAATAGTTTGTAGTGAGTTCCCCACATCATTCCGCGTAAATATCCTTTGTATAACTGTCTGAAATGAAAACGGCAAAGAAATTTTATGCTGGGAGACCCGTCACATATAAGACCAATAAAAATTTCACGTAGTCGTAAACGCCAGTCCATTCGTACATGAACTTCAAGTATTTAACTTTCTCCTCGAATTGAGGTATGGCAGCTTTCTCTCGGAAAACCCAGCTCAGGAGAGCGTGAAATTCGCACAAAGTTCCTATATCTCTTGAGTAGAAAATTGCACAGTAAAAAAGTCCTGTCATGGCTTAATATTGTAGTTGTACATGCATCACATAAATCATCCATATGCATGGAGGCGCCGACAAGTCCAGCAGTCGTCGTCATCGCCATCCCATCACCATCATTATCAGCGGAGAAAGTCAGTCCACTCTGGGACATAAAGGCACGCAGTAATCTACAAAAGTGTAAAATTTCTCCCACTTTTTCAGGATTATTGCTCTTGAGTTTAAGGGCATTTGCATATTATGAGTATACATGTGGGCTCGCTGCGGTTCGCTTGGCTAACAAGGACTTTCTTTTTTTTGCGAGCTGACTTTTTATATTACGTGTACGACGTGTCAAATATGCGGTCAAATAAAGTCAAAACTTTGTAGTGCTTCTGCCGTTTCACGTCTGCCTTTCTCCTCTCAACCAAAAATTTGATTTGACTATGTGTTGGATGCGGTTACGGCTGCTCTCCCAAACCAGAAATACCAAAATATCCTCAATATACATAGATTATATTGCACAGAAAGGAAAAAATGATAAAATCTAAACCAACAAAATATTATGTACAAATTCCATTTTCATCCACTTTCACCAAGTTTGTGCCCTACATATTGTGCACAGGATATGCTTTAAAAGAAGAGCATTCCCAATAAAAAGCTTTCTTCCAAATTTTCCTCCCTCTACTTTCACCATTCCATGACAGGTTAAAAATAACTTGCGTGGTGAATTTCATATCCTGTTTCCGTCTCTCAAGAAATAGAAAATTATTTTCAATACGGGATTATGAATGAATGCTCAAAGTTGGGTTCTAAAGATCTATAAATGCGGTATTTTATTGCCAACAAAAAAGGTAGCTTACTCCTGGTGAAAGCGGGTTTGACTCTAAAGCATCATTATTCATTACCATACAGCACACGTGGAGGACCGACCACCAAAAGAATTTAATACTAAACTTTTTTTCCTTCTGGAGACATACTAAAAGTGAAAGTAGAAGATCACGATTTCTTGTTGTACACAACTATTGCCTAATACTGTGTAAGGAAAGTACGCACACATCTTTAAGAAGCAACGGCTACCTCCGTGTTTTGAGTGAATGCTGTTGTGTGCTTCCTTCTTAAAGGCAATTGCACAAGGCAACCGTACACAGAGATCAGCCTCCTCTTCCGTCATCTTGAGACCTTTTGAAAATATGTCACGTACATCGTCTATTTCTCTCTTGCGATATTACTTCATATCTCCGAGGACAAAATTGATGGTTTTCTATCTGTGGTGGCAGAGAGGTGCATCCATGTTTCCCTCTGGTTGTTCTGTATTATCTTGAGAGATCACTCCACCAATGATTTCCGGCACGAAGAGAAAAATCCATTTTCTAGCTCATGTTGAAAATTTTTCATTTTGAAATGCATTTCGCGTCCTAATATTGTTTTCGAAGAAAATACGGAAAAGTCATAAACAAACGGGATATTTTAGGCTTTGGATTAAAACTCCTTTAGATATATAAACCTAGACAGCATATACGTACGTAATGTATGTAAGTATGCTCATACGTTTCTAAAGAGGAGAAATACAGTTGTAGAAAGTAGAATAATACCGGAGTACTCTCTAGCACATAGTCACACTGTTTGCTTTCTTTTTTGTGGCTTTTCTGATAAAACAGTGAACCTGCCTTTCTCTCACACCCAGCAAAGTTGAAAGTTTTGAGACAAGATTAGTGCCAAAAAGTTTTTCCTTTCCTTTGTAAGACAAAAACACTATTACACAAAAGGAACATGGGCAACTTTCAATTTTCGTCCAGTAATTTCACTTTAGGTCAAATTGAAGCCTTGGAAAAACAATAATTTGCCTTAAGTAAGTTTAAGAAGCCTTCCGCTCTCTCTCTTCCCAGTGCTGAAGGAAAATGAAGAAAAGTCAATTCATGCTCAGGCCAGAAAAAGGGGGAGGAAGAGAGGAACGAAGTGAAAGCCACTTGAAACTAATATTGGGGTACATAAAGTTGGAGAAACCCATCAGAGAGTTGTAATCCGATTATAAGGAAAAAGTTGCTTATTTTGTTTCTATTTTAACATGATTAATTAGTCTAAGACTGAGGCACATTTGTTTTCTCTTAATCACGTTATAAATTATAAAGGAAGGCGTTTACACCACCACCTTCAAAAATTTTACACGTTAGAGACAAAATACTCTCTCCGAATGTGATATGACATTGTGATACGATACGCTACTAAATATTTCTGTATTTGCATATATGTACTACAAGACATGTTTACACAGTCAACTTATACGGGATTTCCTAAGCTCGAGCTAACGTCGCTGTCAACTTCTGTTCACGGACAATTACAGCTCGGAATTTAGCACAATTATTATTTTTATTTTCAGTTTCTCCAACTCTCTCTTTCTCTTTACCAAGTCATACACATTTATCTGGCCTTATTTAAAAAGTTTCCAAAGAACCAGTGCAAAATCTAATCTCAGGATGAGATTCATGTAAAAAGAACGTCCTGCTCCTTTTGCATTTGCATAACTTCATAATAATGAAAACGTTCAACCGTAGGACCGTACTCGCTCAGCGGGAAAGAAAGTAGAAGAATTACATAAAGCCCTTTCTCTTCACTTTCGTTGCGCTTTCATTATGCACAGTATGTGCTATCTGGGACCATCTTTAGAGAGGAGAATGCAGCCAGTATTTTATGGTCAGCTTAAGAAATTGGCACTATTCGTAGAAGTGATGATAATGGAGAAAAATTAAACAACTTATACGAATGCAAAACTTTTGCCGTGCATGCAAACTTTTTCATAATACACACACAACATAAGGGAAAAATTCATTTAAAACCCAAAGGAAGCCCACCTTGCAGCTCTATTAGTGTGTTGTGAGGATAGATAACACCCCGTGCAAGAGAAAACAAATGCTTTTTGCCAAATAACTTTCCTGTACAATATCAAGCAGTGTGGGAAGTGAGCCCTGCACAAATCCACTTGCCCTTTCTATTCCATTTTTAAAAATTAAATCTACAAAGTGGACAAAAAACTTGCTTCCTCACTTTTTAGGTCAGAATACTAGAACCAACACTTTATTTAAACGAACGGCCACACTCGCATCCGCTAACCATGGTGTACGAATTTCTGAGATAAAACGATCATTTTTCCTATGGAATGGTCCAGCCAGTCATCGCTTTCACCCAGAAGGAAAGACAATCTCTTCCAAAGCCGAATATTTTGATAAGCCTGGCCTATGCACATAGCCTCCAGTATAAGGCTCACAGTGACCAACTTAAAGACTTAAATGTCAAGGGGCCAACTTTCCCCAAACTGTCTACCCCGTCAACAGAGTTTTTGAGCAGTGTATAAAAATGCTGAGAGCAGAAAGAGTCACCAAAAGCAGATAGAAAATATGTGTCTTTGGCAATATCTTCAGAGGCCTCCGTACACCTGCTTCATTCTACATATTACTACAAAATGCCCAGCTGACACATCTCTCTCCTTGCCGTGTGCCATGAGCGCCTTTCCATTTCAATCACTTTTTTTTATTCTTCCTCTTTTTTCTCTCCCGGAGAAAACAAACCCAGTCAAAGTAATGAGCTCTGCTAAATTAAGAAATTGTTTCAAGAAACTTTTTATCCACTTACGGTTCACGACTTGTTCATTCCTTCATTATGGGAAATGAGTTTGGCTCGTAGTTTGGGAGGAAATGCAGATAGGTAGTTGCAATTTCTCCTTGTTTGTGTGCACTTTCACTAGTGTACTTTTACCACTGCATCTATACTTTTTTTTAAAAATTGTTTCCACTTTCCCCGGTGCTTGTTTTAACAAATAAATGACCTTAGTTGTTGCACCCCGTTAATTTTTCTCTCCTTTCACTGTAGACCATGCATACAAGTCTCAAAAGTTTCTAAAATTATGTGTAAGTCAAACGCAAAAAGGGTTACGAAAGGGAAACTAACTAGAATTTACCAAAAATATATTAAGCGTCACCAAATAATTTACGCGCCCGACTTATTTATGACGTTTGTTTGCTCTAAAAAGCATAATGAGTTCTCTCCTCACGGAAAAATGAAAAAGGCATAACATACTTTCCCTATCAGGATAAAGACCAAGAGCAAACAAAAGAAGCAGAGTCTATTTTTAAAATTGCGTCATTTCATTTCTGCTATCAGCACCACGTCTGACTAGATGAAGATAATCATCATCATCTTGATTATCATTCCTTTCAAGACTTCATTACAATGAAAATTCAAAAGCCTACTTTTGTGCTTCCTGTCCTAAAACGTGGCTGCGATCTCATCACCAAGATTCCGAAATGAGTGTGTGTGTATGTACCTGCGGTTTTTTCTATTTGTTTAATTTTGGTTTCTGCGAGCGGCCTTAAATGCGCCATAAAACTGTTTATGTACTCCCCTCTGAACCTCCAAACTCCACACATCACATCTCTTTAATCTTTATATTCCAGCATTGTACTACATCTCACTGCCAGTATTGGTGCAAGCGCTTTCTCTTTTCAGATTCCCCCACCGAAAACATTAAACTGGGAGAAAGTGGGAAACAAAAGAAGCGCATGCAATTGCGTCAACCCAAAAAGTACAAAAAAAGCGAGGGAGCAGTGCACTGTGTGCTAAAAGCTCATCCTCATCATTCTCGTTTTGTCTTGCAGGACTGCTGTTAGTTAGCTAGGGAAATTGCGGCTTACTTCATTAGTAGTTTCACAAAATTTTAGCTATGCCCTATAGCTTTTCACCCGTTGACTCACTCGCCTCATCACATGACATACATAGTTTATACTTCCCTTTCCCGACCATTCACATTTCCCCGTTTCAGCCCGCACACTCACACATACTACACGTCCACTAATACGGAAGGGAAAAGGGAGAAATAGAGCGGAGTAAAGGATAAAGGACCATTCCATGAAATTCTCTTTGAATTCTGCTTTTAACGGAGAGTCTGATTGCAAAGACAAGATCCCTTGAGGCACCTTCGTCCTCAATTCCACACATTAAATAACTATATACACAAAGGATGTGTTTACAATGTGATGTACTTTTCTACTTGATTTTTCTCAGTATTTTATCTTTCTCCTTATACTTGCAGGAGAGGAAAAAATAATTTCGATAACGTAAGCCTTTATTTGTTTGACCATGTAGAATTAACTAGACAACAAAATTGCCGAGTATTTTTGCCCTTTCTAATAAGAGTCTAACATAAAAGACGTATTGGAAGAAGGAGACATATGATAACAAAGGTAGTAAAGTAAAGTTGGCGACAAAAAGTATCGCTCCTCCACAATTTTTTTTTTTGCAATTTAGGCATATACATACATATATTTACTGGCTTTATTTGTAAAGCAGCATATTTTAAAGCTGTTATTGCCAACAAAATGTTGCCCTTTACAGATGCAGACAGGAACGCCTCACTCACAATCCCCGACTTTAAGGATATTGTGCCTTAAATTCTTTTTTAAAAGAATGGCAAAAAATCATTATGTATATACATGTAAAGGTATTTATAGAAAGAGGACATTCTTCAGTGTAAACTGACATTTCGATGAGACAAAAGTTTGAAATGCTGCACGATATTACACAACGTATCGTGTCCATGAAGTGTGAGAGAAAAACTTGGTGGAAATATTGATATTAGTTTATTTTCCTTCTACCTTCAAAGATACGCCCTGTTCACTGTCCTGGCCAGGATCTCTTTTGAGGTGTCACACTGCCACCGTTGTATTGTGTGTGAGTTTATGTGAGCGTGGTTTGGAGAAAGCGCGAGATGCAAGTGGTAAATTATATGGGATTTATGAAATAAAGCTCATAGATCACAAAATGGCATAATATATTTTTTGGCAAACGGCTATCTCTCAACCATATCATGTCCCAATAAATTTTAGGAGAGAAATAAACTGGAGAAAGGCAAAGTGAAAGTAATGTACGTACAATGTTTAATACAGCAGCAGTACACACATGATTACCGATTTCGAATTGTTCCCATTCATTGGTCTGTGTCCTTTTGGTGGTACCCAGCCACACCAAGGCCTTGACTTCGGGTTGCCTTGACTAAGAACAACTTTTTCAGCGGTTTTAATGCAAAAGAACAATAAAAGGATGGAGAAAACAAAAAGTTGAAATAAATCAAGCCAGCTCATTTCGTCGTTCCCAGTAAAAAGTTTTTGGCTTTATGGCGAAACGAAAGGATTAACAAATACTTTTGTAAAGATTTCCAGACCGAGGACGAAGGTGTCGTACAAAATGCTTTACCATATTACAGGCCACGCCAAAAAGTATCTTGTTCTGTGCTTTTGAAACAGTTTACGAAACGAATGGTTTTAAAAACGACCGGCAAACAATTAAACGCTTTGAGGTTTTTTTTGTAACGAGCTTGTGCGATGTTTTTGTATTTAAAAACAATATAATTATGATTCACAAAAGCTATGATTTAGGATTCGGTGAAACGAAAATGTTGCGTAAGTAAATGTACTATTGTGTGAAATCAAGGCCGGTGGAACCGTAGCAAACTTTTGCCCCCTGGTTGAACAAAGACGGGAAAAAATGACAACTTTTGCACCCTCGTAATTGATAGCTGATTTGGAGATAAAATATTATCCGAAATTACACTTATTGAACGAAAACGAAAGGAAAATCCTTTGATGATTGGCAAATACAACCTGATTGGTACTACTTTTTTGCCTGGTATTACATTAGATGGATAATATTATGTAGCTTAAAAAGCACTAATTACGTTAATCCGACTGATTTTTGGTCAAAAATATTATACAATGTATTTCTGGCGGGTGTTACATTTTTCTAACCTCAGAGTTTTGTCTCCTGAAATGTTTGCCACTGGGTTTATGCTCCACCTATTATTTACTTCCGCCGACCCTGCATGAAATCAT